>PVKU01010818.1:0-48666 GCA_004027475.1 Anoura caudifer | reverse complement strand
ACTGAAATTGAGAACAAGAGAGGAGAGGGATAGGAATATCCAGGGAAAAGGGGAAGGGATTAGAGCAACAAGTATGAAAGACATATGGACAAAAGCTGGGGGGGGGTGGAAATGGAAGGGAGCTGGGGAGGGCTGGGGCGGAGGGACGGGATGGGAGTAGAAAACAGAAAACTGTATAAGAACAACAATTAAAATAAAAGTTAATTTATAAAAAAAGATTTAGTTCTTAAACTAGGTGGTGATTACACATGTTCATTATAATATGTTTCTTTGCAGGCCTTAAATATTTTATTTTAATAACCTCACTTTTGAATAAACTAAGGATAAATTTAATTATCTTGAAAGATTAGTACACTGAAAACTACAAAGCATTAGTGACAGAAATTAAAGAAGACCTATAAACAGATATACCATGTCCATGCATTGGAAGACACAAAAACAATTAAGAAGGGAGAATTGAATCAGAATTTGAAATATGTCTATGAATAAATAAATACACACCAAACAAACATGAGACCAGAGAGTTTTACAAGAATATTATACCAATTTTCCAAGGAATAGATAATACTAACAAGAAAAATATTAAAATGTCAATACCACCCAAAATGATCTACAGAATCAATGCAATCCCTATTAAAATTTCAATGCTTTTTTTTTTCAGAAATTAAGAAGTCAATCCTCAAATTCACATGGAATTACTAGGGGGCCCAAATAGCAAAAACAATTTGAAAAAGAAGAACAAAGTTAGAGGACTCACAATTCCCAATCTTAAAATTTACTACAAAGCAACAGTAATCAAAACAGCATGATGCTGACATAGGGATAAATAAATAGACAAATGTGGTAGAATTGAGAATCCAGAAATAAATCTGTACATCTATGGTCAACTGTTTTTGACAAGGGTGCCAAGATTGTTCAATGGGGCAAGAACAGTCTCTTCAACAAATGGTACTGGAACAAGTAGGTATCCTAATTCAAAAGAATGGATTTGGACCCCTACCTCACACCACATACAAAGTCAATTCAAAATGGATCAACAACTTAAATATAAGAGCCAAAACCATAAAACTCTTAGAAGAAAATTTAGGGTAAGTTTTCATAACCTTGGGTTTGGCAACAGATTCTTAGATATGACACCAAAAGCATGAGCAACAAATGAAAAAATTAATTAGACTTCATCAAAATTTAAAACCTTTGTGCATCAAAGATTTTTATCAAAAAAGTAAAAACTTCACCTTTTGTTGATAGGTACTACAAAGGGAAAAATATGCCACTAATTAAGTCAGTGGTTGAAATGGCTAAGAAATATTGGAAAGGTATGAGAGTAGATCAGATGGTCTGAAAACTGTACTTGCACAGTCTTTGTCTACTATTTTTAGGAGAGAGGAAGTGCTATGACAAGACCTACACTCAGAGAGGTAAAAGCCACCTAGAAAAGAAATTGCAGCACAGAACCACAGTAGAAGCATAGGGCCAAATTTCTGAGGGTGTAAGAGATACAAGAAAAAATGACTTGTATAGGAGTTGCCTAAGAACAACTTAGAGAAAGAGGGAGGCAAGAAGCAGCTCTAAGGGCTTCAAACTGATAGAACTAATTAAGACTAATGCGAATGATTAAGAGAGTACCTCTAAGTACCCCCAACACAGAGGAAGTAGACAGGTGGAAAACTAAGAGCATAGCTGCTCTGGGTCTGCGGCTGTTTTTCCTGGGCCTTTATTCCAGAATCACCACTACTCCTTAGAATGTTACTACCTTAGTTTTCTATGGCTGCTGTAATGAATTACAATGAAATGGGTGGCTTGAAACAGCAGAAAAGGTTCTCTCACAGTTCCGAAGTCTTGGAGTGTGAGATCACAGTGTTGGCTGGGTCATCTGCCTTCTAAAGGCTCTAGGATCCTTCTGGTCTCTTCCTAGCTTTTTGTGGTTTCTGGCATTCCTTTGCTTGTAGCTACTTCATTCCAATCTTTGTCTCTGTCATCATATGGCCTTCATTCCTACTGTGTGCACCTGAATATCCCTCTCCTTTCTCTTATAAAAACATCAGTCATTGGATTTAGGACGCACCCTAATCCAGGGTGACCCCCTGGATTTAGCTAATTGTACCTGCAAACATTCTTTTTCCAAATAAGGTCACATTCTGCAGTTCTGGTTGGACACAAATTTGGGGAAGATACTATTCAACTCAGTATAGCTACCAAACTCCCCTGAGTTTGTTTCATCAGCAAAATGAGGCTCTTTGATGAGATAATCTCTCAGGGCCTCTTCCATACCTAAAAGTTTGTAATTACTTTGTGATTCATGGTCAGTTAAAATTAGACTCCTGATTGCATTGTCATTGTGTAATTATTAATGTTAAGTTTAAAGGATTTACTTTTCCATATCATGTGATTAAATTATTTTCAGCTATAAATCCTAACAGGATATTATTTATAACCAATAATCAAGTCTATTTCTAACTGGATCCTCCTGATTATGTTGATGCTAGATTCTTACATAAGTGGAGACAGTCTTTTATCTGAAAGGTATACTTGCATTCTTGTCTACATACTAGAGAAAACAGGAGCTATTAGAAAAAAAGCCCTATAATGCCTTTTATAATATGTGGGGAGTTATTAATTTATTTACTAGTTCATTTAACACTTATTGTTAAGTACCTATTCTATGACAATCATACCTTACTAATTCTATAGAATATAGCCCAGAAATATTTAAAAGTTGAGTGTTCTACATCTCAATGTAGAATAGAATTTGCAAAGAATTTAAATGTAATTACCATGAACCTCACTTTCTCCTAGGGAGTTATACCATGGTAGTATAATATATATTGAGAATTGTTAAATGTTAAATGCATTTATGCTTGGAAAGACTAGAAAATAATTCCACAAGAAACCTGGGCTGTTGCTAACATGGAAACCTGGGCTGGTGAGTGGATTTTAAATTCAATTTTATAAATAATTACTACATGGTTATTTTTATGGGCTAGACATCCTAACTCCCAAAACTGAAAAGATATAACACAGAAGAAAAAAAAGAAGTTTTATGAAAACTGTATGACAGTGAAATTGTATATAAGTATAAAGTATGAGGCTATTCAATCCTCTTATTCAATACATATCAATTCTTGCTATGTGCTAGGGTGTTGGGAACTGCCCTGCCTGGTTTCAGAAGCTGTAACTCCCCCATGGCTAAGGTGAGTAAGTGACCTTTGACCTTAGGACTGTAAGCCACTAAGCAGACAAACCTTATCTCCCTGGCAGGGGTACTGCTTCTGCTCCTTTTTCTTCGCCCTGCCTGGCCCCCAATGTTTGATTGGTTAGCTAATGGCAGGTAAGATTCCTCAAGCGGGGAACAATTTAAGACAGACACGATCACATGAAGGCCCCAAGAAAGTACTTGGGAGGCTATAGCAAAAGGGGGTGATGGACCCTCACCTGAGGGTCCCTCACCTGACATAGCCTGAGTCCTCATTCTGTCTTCAAAAGTCTCCTAATCTCTTGGCTGCCTTACTTCCCCTACCTGACTTAAGCTTGAGACAATGCCTTAAGCCTGAAACAATGCTGGTGGTGGGTACTGCCCTGTGCTGGAAAGGGCAGGTCCCCTAGGGCAATCAGGCCTAGAAAGAATTTGTAAAATCCTGTGAAACCCGCTTTAGAATGCTCTCAATTAAATAAGGGTCCAAGCAAGAAGTGAGTTTGTTCCTCAAAGTTTTATGGCTCTTTAGCTATCTGACCCTGACTCAAAATAGGCCCTCAGAGTTCTTTGTGTGTTATCTATTGTTTGATCCTTACTGCCTGACAATGATTAATGAGCCTGTATTCCTGTGCAAAATGAACCCTATAAAAGCCCATTGAGGAAAAGGCTCTTGGCCCTTCTCCTTTGAGAGATCAGCCACCTTTCCTCCCAAGCAGATTTTGTCTTGGTAGACTTATTCTCACCTGTGGCAGCTGGGGGGGCCCTGTGGGTGGAGCCCCCCACACACACACACCAGGGGAATTTGGATCTTTAAAAGGAAAAACATCTAGGGGTCCATGAACAATGAATGAGGTGAATAAGGGGAATGAAAGCCCATGTCACAAGAGAAATGAAGGGATGTAACAAAGAGGACAAAAGATGAGATAGGAACCTTGCTCCCCTAGTAGGGAGAAAACAAGGAAGAAGAATTCACAAGTGCAAGGAAGCCTGCTCTGCCTCTAAGTTTTTGGGATGAGTCCTGGTGGAATATGACCCCAGTTCAGGAACATAGAGGTAGCTGCCAGAAGAGTCTCCCTGGAGTCTGAGACTTATCAAGCCTCCTGTCCATTCCTTGCACCTCCTGACTCATGGGGAAGTGAATGACCCTCTTGGAAGGGAGCAGGGATGGTTCTTGGGATGGGGAGAATGTGAAATGTTGACAATAAACTGAAGCACTGGGAGGACACAGCAGATATTTTCATTTTGAACTCAAATGACAGAACAAGGATCCCTGGAAGAAAATCAACAGCAGATAGATTTCAGCTTTGTCTAAGACAGGACCGCTGTTCTAGACCCTTCTAGCACAAAGACTCTATGATTTTAAGATTTTATAACTCTTTGCTCTCTAAAACAAGCAAGTTCAAAAAGAAACAAATTTACAATGTTCATGGTGAGAACTAAATATATCCCCTAGCCCCCTGTGGTGTTAGATTGGTGTTGGGGTATCAGCATATGTGTTGAAAATGGAGAAGTATCTCCACACAGGGAGAAGCATCAAGAGCTGAAATAGAGGGGGCTGACTGGGAAAGGTTCCTGTTCACTGACAAGGGCAGAGCATTGGGTGTGTTACCAAGGGCATACTGATTTGGGGTGGAGAAGGCTGTTGGAAGACATGAACTTTGAATTCCACCTAGCATAAAGATTCTACAATTCTGAGATTTTGTAATTCCTTGCTCTCCAAGATGAGCTTGCTCTCAAAGAAAGTAACTTTGTGAGAACCAAATCTATTATCCAGTAATAACAGCAGAGTCTACTTACTTGTAAAATTTCCTGGATAGTAACGTTTCATGTGGGCATTCTCATAGTAAGCACAATGGAAATCAAACAAAAATAAATCCAGGCACTATTGGCTCTGGAGGGAAAAAAAGTTATGGTATAAATCTTCTAAAATACACAAAGTTTTGTATCACAGAATTATGGGACCCTATGCACCATCAAATGACAATAGCAATTCCTCCTTAGCAACCATGTAGCATTTTGTTTTCGAAATGCAATGTTAAAGTTGCTGGTCAAGTTGAAAAAGAAGTTCCCATCAGGTCAAGATATGTATATTTCACAAGGCTTGTGAAATAAGAAAAAGAAATGAGAAAAACATTCCTGTGAAAGACTGACTTTCGTTAAGCTGAGTTAGGTAACGATGACTGGCTAGGTGAGTCTGTTAGTGAGTTCTATAACCAAGAGACTATCCCTCAAAGTAGGAGAAATGAAAAAGATCCTTTCTCTTGATGGAAAATAAAACATAATAAAAACTAAAAGTTCAATTTTGCCCCATTATACATAATGTACCAAGCCTTCACATAGGCCTGATTCACTGCCCAGGAACAAAAAACTGGTAGAGGGATGGAACAACCTGATTTCCTTCTTCTGTGTAAAGCCAGTAGGTGGGACTAGCAAAGCAGGCATCTGTGTGGAATGTGTGATAGACTCTCCCAGAGCAGGGTGTCAGAGCCCAAACTAAGTAAAGAGAATGCCCACTTAGATGGTTGCTCTGTACAGTGGGTAAAGCTGACATCCAAGTGATATGAGAGGTGAGGTTGGAGGGGTGTGGAGGAGCATAATGTGGAATGTGGAAGCCCCAACAATGTGAGGAGGCTGGTCTGGCACAGAGCTTAGAGCACAAGTGTACAGGAAAGTGGTCTAGTCAAGAAGTGGGAACACCAGGGTAGATAAAGCAGGTGGAGTTTAGTGGGGTGAGGAACATGACTACTCATGAGATAAGAAACTAGCCTGTGTAGAATGTCAGAGCCAGAGTGCTTAAGGTGAGCATCTTTACAGAAAAGGGGGCCATGACAATGGGAAATTTGTACATATAGGGAGGTGATGGATAGAACAAAACTGATTTAAAATATTAGGAAATTGGGAACGTGATTTCTCACTCTAGGAGAAGGTAGTTATAGCTACAGAAAGGAAAAAACTGAAATGAACCTTGTGTATTAGATTGGAATTGGGTATTGGTGGGAAATCATAGTTTCATATTATATAACTAGATAAATAGGTGAGGCTAGTGGTCGGAACCTCTCTGCCCTTGAAGTTCATGGAAAGTGGATTCCTGAACCAAATCAAGGTTTTGCTAGCAAGAAAGAGGGGAGGAATTAACTATTAAGTAACGAACATCTTGCCACTGCCCAATAGATTATCAAAGTAGGGAGCAAATGCCCTGGGCTCCAGGACAAAACTTACATTGATATTATACATTGATAATATCTTGCTTTCACCAATTCTGAATTCATGGGTCATACCCACTAAGCCATATTATTTCTAGATTACTAACTCTAGAACTGGGGTCAGCAAACTTCTTCTGAAAAGGGCCAGATAGTGAATATTTTATACTTTGTGTACAAAGAGGCAATTGTCCTCAACTCTTTGGGCAAATAAATGGTTCACAAAACAGTGAATAATTATTCATTATTATTTTTAACATTTTAGCATTATTATTTTTAACTTTTTTTTACATCTTACATTTGAAAATGTAAGAATATTCTTAGTTTGAGGTCCATACAAAAACAGGAGGGGGCCTATTTTTCCCCACAGTTGATAATTTGCCAATCCTGCTATAGACCACCCTGCTCCCAGCACACCCATGATAGCATGGTGGCTCTTATGGGACTTAACCTTCTAGATCAATGGCATCCGCAAGATCCCTTGAGGCAAGACAAACTGTTAACCTACTTGTTTCTTGTTATCTGTCTAGAGGGCCAACCATGCTCTGAAATGCTCATTTCATCAAAACCAATGGAGCCAAATTCAGAGACAAGAAATGGGAATTCCCCAAAGATCCTTTTGGCAATACTGCATTTACACCAAAAGAACTAGTTTTCACAATTCCCAGAGATTAAAAGTAGAGTTTTATTAGAATTTGAATGTATTTAAACTTTCACTGGAAGCAACCTAAGTGCCCATCAGTAAATGAGCGGATAAAAAAACTATGGTATGCTTACATGATGGAATATTATGCAACAAAAAGAAAGAGGAGCTCCTACCCTTCATGACAGCATGTATGGACCAGAAGAACATTATTCTAAGTGAAATAAGCCAAGTGGTGAAAGACAGACACCATATGATCTCACCTATAAGTGGCACCTAATCAGGAAAACAAACAAGCAAGCAAAATATAACCACAGCCATTGAAATGAAGAACAAACTGACAGTAACCAAAGGAGAGGAGGGAGAGCGATAATGGGGGGAAAAGGAAAAGGGCCTTCAAGGAACATGTATAAAGGACACATGGACAAAGCCTAAGGGGGTAGGGCAGGTTCAAGGGTGGGAGGCAGGGATGGGTGGTGTGGGAGGGTGTGGTGGAGGAAAATGGAGACAACTGTACTTGAACAACAATGAAAAACTTATAAAAATAAATAAATAAACATTCATTAGTAATTTAGGTCACTGTTAGGCAGCTTGGACATAGGTATTTTTAAATGTCAGAGTAAACTTCTCAGCACCATTCTACAATTGACTGTTCACAGTGGGAGTGTTTAATATTGGTTTAGTATTGGTTTAGTCATGTTTAGCATTGGTACATTCATTACAAATATTATTGCTAACATCAACTCTATCTCCATTATACAAATCAGAAAACTGAAGATCAGAAAGATTAAATTATACTCTACAGATCACTCAGTGTATTCATAAGCCCAGGCTTCTACAATAAAATACCATAGACTGGGTTTCTTAAACATCATATATTTGTTGTTCACAGCTCTGGAGGCTGAAAAGTTTAATATCAATGTACTGGCAGAATTGGTTCTTAGTGAGGGTTCTCTTCCTGGCTTGCAGAGAACTGTCTTTTTACTGTGTCCTCATATGACACAGAGAGAAAGCTTTTGTATCTATCTATTCTTCTTCTGAGGGCACTAATCCCATATGGGGCTTCACTCTCAAGACCCCACTGCCTAACACCATCTCATTGGGTTTTCAATGAGGGTTTCAACATATGAATTTGGTGGGGGCACAAATGTTCATTCCATAACACATAGTTATGCAGAGCTGGGATTCACACTATAGTTTCCTACATTTAGGATTTGTTTTCCTCCACAATTTCCACAGGAACTTCACCCTGCTGTAGAAGGATACATTGCTCCTGCTTGACTCCCATCTTGCCTAGAATAGAATGAGTTTATTTATTTATGAAAAACCTTTCAGCATAAAATTCAGTACTCAGCATATGAACTCCATTTTGGACATTTTTTCCAAATGCCCATAATTTTTAGACATTTTCCAATCAAAAACTACTTGACAAGTAATGATGATTTCCTTCACTTTTGCAGACAAATTCTCCTAAGAAATATTCATGTCAAAATTCTGCAAACACCCATTTACTTGAAGGCAAAATATGTTCAAAAGTAAACCTCAGTTGTTTCATGAAGTCGTTCTCTTCACCCAAAATCAAAATGAGAACTCAAGCAGTGAAAAGTTCCCTGTTCTTTATTTAAACAAATCATTCCTTTCTATATAACATCTAATGTCAAAAAATATAACAACACTTTCATTTCCAAACACTTAGAGAAAAATTTAACCACATCCCATTTAAATAGAATTCCCAAGAGTAAAATGCTTAGCAATTGAACAGTCTGTGTCCATGTCTAAATTGCATGTTCTGTTTAAACAATCTTCACAAGTTTTAAATATTGATACAATACATGGACTATTAGCAATTATCTTGTTTTGCCTGCCCAATGTAAGATGTTCTATAGACAATAATTTCATTTTAATGTTGTATTTCTGATGCATAGAATGGTAGATAATTCTAAAATTTACCTAACGTAAGTTTCTTCTCATGTATATGGAATCTTAGAAAAAGAAATAATTGCTGTCTAACTGTTTTACTCTGTATTTTTCTTCTATCTCTCCCTAATTTAAATTTATTCTCAAAGAAAACATATGTCATTTAGAATATAATATTTTAAAAAACATACTATGTTTTAATGGCATTAAAAGTCAAATATTGTTTTGGATATAAAGTTGCTTATGCATCTGATTCATGGTGGTTGTAGTCCAGCATTTAAGCACTGGACCCTAGAAACATATAGACCAATATTTCCATAAGTATTACTTAGTCTATTTAAAAATAATGATGTTGGGAGATCTGGACAGCTACATGCAAGAAAATGAAATTCAATCACCAACTTACACCATACACAAAAATAAATTCAAGTTGGATAAAAGACTTAAATATAAGTCATGATGCCATAAAAGTCCCAGAGGGGAACATAGGCAGGAAAATCTCAGATATCCACATAGCAATATTTTCACTGATATGTCCTCTAGAGCAAGGGACATAAAGGAAAGAATAAACAAATGGGATCTCATCAAAATAAAAAGCTTTTGCATGGCTAAAGAAAATAGCATTAAAATGAAAAGAGAACCAAATGTATGGGAAAACATATTTGTAAATGATACCTTGGACAAAGGTTTGACCTCCAAAATATATAAAGAGCTCACATGGCTCCACTCCAGGAAGACAAACAATCCAATTAAAAAATGGGCAAAGGTGCTGAACAGACACTTTTCCAAGAAGGACATACAGAACACCCATAAATATATGAAAAGATGCTCAGCATCTCTAGCCATCAGAGAGATGCAAATTAAAACCACAGTAAAATACCACTTCATACCAGTCAGAATGACCACCATACACAAATCAACAAACAAGTGTTGGAAAGGTTGTGGAGAAAAGGGAACCCTAGTGCACTAGTGGTGGGAATGCAGACTGGGGCAGCCACTGTGGAAAACAGTATGAATTTTCTCAGAAAACTAAAAATGGAACTGCCTTTTGACCCAGCAATACCACTGTTGGGATTATACCCTAAGAATCCTGAAACACCAATTCGAAAGAACTTATGTACCCCAGTGTTCATAGCAGAACAATTTATACTAGCAAAGTGCTGGAAGCAGTCAAAGCATCATCAGTGAATGAGTGGATCAAAAAACTGTGGTACATTTTTTCCCAAGGAACAATTGTTTTTATTTATCTTTTAATATATTTTATTGATGTTATTACAGTTGTCCCATTTCTCCCCCATCATTAACCTCCACCCTGCACACCCCCTCCCACCAACATTCCCTCCCTTTAGTTCATGTCCGTGTGTCATAAGTTCTTTAGCTTCTACATTTCCCACACTATTCTTGCCCTCCCCATCTATTTTCTTCCCACCATCTATACTACTTATTCTCTGTACCTTTTCCTCCTCTCTCTTCCTCTCACTCCCCTGTTGCTAACCCTCCATGTGATCTCCATTTCTGTGTTTCTGTTCCTGTTCTAGTGTTTGCTTTTCTCTTAGGTCTGGTTGTTAATATCTGTGAGTTTGCTGTCTTTTTACTGTCATATTTTTTATCTTCTTTTTCTTAGGTAAGCCCCTTTAACATTTCATATAATAAGGGCTTGGTGATGATGAACTCCTTGAACTTGACCTTATCTGAGAGGCACTTTATCTGTCCTTCCATTCTAAATGACAGCTTTGCTGGATAGAGCACTCTTGGATGTAGGTCCTTGCCTTTCATGACTTGGAATACTCCTTTCCAGCCCCTTCTTGCCTGTAAGGTCTCTTTTGAGAAATCAGCTGACAGTCTGATAGGATCTCCTTTATAGGTGACTGTCCCCTTATCTCTAGCTGCTTCTAGAATTCTCTCCTTCATTTTAATCTTGGCTAATGTAATTATGATGTGCCTTGGTGTGTTCCTCCTTGGGTCCAACTTCTTTGGGACTCTTTGAGTTTCCTGGACTTCCTGGAAGTCTATTTCCTTTGCCAGATTGGGGAAGTTCTCCTTCATTATTTGTCCACATAACTTTTCCCCTTATTGCTCTTACTCTTCCCCTTCTGGTACCCCTATAATCCGGACATTGGAATGTTGAAAGATGTCCTGGAGGTTCCTAAGCCTCTCCTCATTTTTTTGAATTCTTGTTTCTTCATTCTTTTCTCTTTGGCTGTTTATTTCTTTCTTCTGGTCCACATCATTGATTTGAGTCCCAGTTTTCTTCCCATCACTATTGGTTCCCTGTGCATTTTCTTTCACTTCGCTTAGTGTAGCCTTCATTTGTTCATTTAATTTGCAACCAAAATCAGCCAATTCGGTGAGTATCCTGATCACCAGTGCTTTGAACTGTGCATCTGATAGGTTGGCTGTCTCTTGGTTGCTTAAGAGTATTGGCTCTGGTGATTTGACTTGTTCTTTCCTTTGAGCCATTTTTTTTCTTTTTTCTTTTTTGGCGGTGGGGTGAGGGGGTCTGGTCATGCCTGTTACGTATAAGGGGTGGAGCCTCAGGTGTTCACCAGGACAGGGCAACCCAATTGCAGAGTTATGACACTGCTTGTGGGTGCGAGGGCAGAGAGGGAACAATGGGGCTTGCTCTGCTCCCTCTCAAATTTCAGTCCCCTCTGTGAGGCTGGGAGTCTCTTCCAGCACTTAAACCCTCATGAGTGTTTTCATTTGGTGCTTTTAGGCTTTATTTCCTGGCACTGGGGCCCTGGGTTGCACAGTCTGTCTTGCTGCCCGTTTTCACCTGGTTTATCTGCATGCAAATGTGTGACTGTGGTCAGCTGCCTTGTGCACTCGATGGGTCTGCTTATTGCCTCCCTGCACCCGGTAACTGCTACCTGTGCACCTGGCATGTGCCAACCACCGCCTGCGCATCCAGGACCACTAGCCACCACCTTTTCCTGCCACAATCTCTCTCTGCAGGCTGCTGACTCCATCCCTCTTACTGGTCTGGGTGAATCATTGTCAGACTTCTGTACAATTCAATTTTCTATCTGTTCTGGTTGGTTTTTTTGGTTCTAAATTTTTGTTGTCCTTAATTTTGGTTGTGAGAGGAGGCACAGTGTGTCCACCTACACCTCCATCTTGCCCGGAAGTTTAAAACTGTGGTACATTTACGCAATGGAATACTATGCAGCGGAAAGAAAGTAGGAGCTCCTACCCTTTGTGACATTATGGATGGAACTGGAAAGCATTATGCTAAGTGACGTAAGCCAGGCAGTGAAAGAGAAATACCATATGATCTTACTTGTAAGTGGAACCCAATCAACAAAACAAACATGCAAGCAAAATATAAACAGAGACACTGAAATAAAGAAGAATCTGACAGTAACCAGAAAGGAAGAGGGAGAGGAATAATAGGGGAAGGGCCATCAAGGAACATGTATAAAGGATACATGGACAAAGCCAGACAGTAGGCTTGAGGGTGGGAGGAGGGCATGGGTGGGGTGGGAAGCATGACAGGGTGAAAATGGAGACATCTGTACTCAAACAACAATAGAAGAAAAAAGGAAATGATTATGTAGTCAAATAAGTTTGGGAAATCCTTATCAAAACAAAGTGAAACATTATGAAACATTTAAGCATATAGAGAAAGAAATTAATAACAAGCATCTATGATTAAATTTAACAAATGTTACCCTTTTAGGAACTAAAGTCAAGAACTTTTTCTTTAGGGCTTTATTTCATCCCTAGTAAGACAGTGACATTAACCATTTACTGAGACCTCATTTTTGTTTTTGTTTTAGCTTTTGTTTTGTTTTTAATGGAGAGTCTCCATTCTCCCACTTCTAAAATGCCACATTATCCATCCTGGTTCTTCTCTGATTACCTATTCCTTGTTCTCTTCTCTCTCCATTTGTCCTTGTATTAGCAAAAAAAAACAACAACAACAACAAAAAAAAACAGAACCAGAAAAGGTAGGTAGACATAGATTTATAAATTTATATGTATTTACTATATATTATTTATGTATTTGTTTGTTTTTTACTATAAGAAGTTGGCTCTCCCAATAATTGAGTCTGAGAAGTCCAAGACCTGCAGTCAGCAAGCTGGAGAGCCAAGAGAGCCCATAGTGTTGTTCCAGTGTGAGTCTCAGGGCCTGAGAAGCAGGAAAGGCAAAGATATAAATTCCAGGCTATTTCCAGTCAGAAGGCAGGTGAACATTAGGTGTCCCAGCTCAAAAGCAGTCAGGTAGCGAGAGAATTCTTTCTCACTCAGCCTTTTATTCTTTTGAGGCCTTTAGTGGACTGGATGATGCCTGTCCATTAAGGATAGCCATCTGCTTACTCAGTCTACTGATTCAAAAGTTAATCTCACCCAGAAACATCATCACAAACACACCCAGAAATAATGCTTAATGAAATATTTGGGCACCTGATGGCTCATTCAAGTTGAAACATAAACTTAATTTTGCAGTGCCCAACAGCATGCCTGCTTTTCTCAAATCATGGGTATTCCCTAAGACTCACTCCTGGACACGAGTAAATTTTTTGAAAAATCTCTCTTTCAAAGAATCTGTTCAGTCTTAGGGTTAATGTAATATCTTATCTGTTACAACTGCTTAATCAAAAAAATTTTTGAAAAGAATTTTGCATTTTGTTTTTTAATTACAGTTTACATTCAATATTATTTTGTATTAGTTTCAAGTGTACAGCATGGTGATTACACAATCACATACTTTACAAAGTGTTCCCCTTGATATTTCTAGTATTCACTGGCACCATGCATAGTTATCACAATATCTTTGACTACCTTCCCTATGTTGTATGTTACATCCCCACAACTATTCTGTAACTACCACTTTGTATTTTTTCATCTCCTCTCCACTGGCAACCATCAGTCTATTCTCTGTGTCTATGAGTCTGTTTCTTTTTTATATATATATATTGCTCTTCAGATTCCACATATAAGTGAAATTGCATGGTATTTGTCTTTCTTTGACTGGCTTATTTCATTTAGCATAATACCCTCTACCTCTATCCATGCTGTCATCAGTGGTAATATTTTATTCCTTTTAATGGCCAGGTAATATTCCATTGTATATATATACCTTCACTTTTTTTATCCATTTGTCAACTGATGGGCACTTGGGTTGCTTCCATAGCTTGGTTATTGTAAATAATGATTCAGTTAATATTTGGGTGCATATATTCTTTCTTTTTTCTTTTTTTAAAGAAATCTCTTATTTTTAATATATTTTATTGATTATGCTGTTACAGTTGTTCCAATTTCCCCTTTTGCCCCCCACCACCTGGTAACCCCCATTCCCTCCAACAATCTTCCCCCTAAACACACACACTTAGTTCATGTCCATGGATCATGCATATAAGTTCTTTGGCTACTCCATTTCTGATTCTGTTCTTGACAATCCCCTGTCTATTCTGTACCTATCATTTTTGTACTTCTTAATCCTTGCACCTTTTTCCCCATTTTACCCCTTCTCCCTTCCAATTGATAATCCTCCAAATGATCTCCATATATTTGATTCTGTTTCTGTTCTGCCTGTTTGCTTAGTTTGGTTTTTAGATTCAGTGGTTGATAGTTGTGAATTTATTGCCATTTTAATGTCCATAGTTTTGATCTTCTTTTCCCTAAATAAGTCCCTGTAAAATTTTGTATTACAAGGGCTTGGTGATGATGAACTCCTTTGGCTTTACCTTGGGAAGCACTTTATCTGCCCTTCCATTCTAAGCGATTAGCTTTATCGGATAGAGTAATCTTGGTTGTAGGTCCTTGCTTTTCATCACTTTGAATACTTCCTGCCAGTCCCTTCAAGCCTACAAAGTTTCTTATGAGAAATCAGCTGATAGTCTTATGGGAACTCCTTTGTAGGTAACTATCTACTTTTCTCTTGCTGCTTTTAAGATTCTCTCTTTATCTGTAACCTTTGGCATTTTAATTATGATGTGTCTTGGTGTGGTCCTCTTTGTGTCCATCTTGTTTTGGACTATCTGTGCTTCCTGAACTTGTATGTCTATTTCCTTCACCAAATTAGGGAAGTTTTCTTTCATTATTTTTTCAAGTAAGTTTTCAATTTCTTGCTCTTTTTCTTCTCATTCTGGCACCTGTATGATTTGCATGTTGATACCTTTGAAGTTTTTCCAGAGGCTCCTTAGCATATCCTTGGGTTTTTTTAGATTCGTTTTTCTTCTTGCTGTTCTGAGTGAACATTTTTATTTTCTTTCTTATGTTCCAAATCATTGATTTGATTCTTAGCTTCATCCACTCCACTGTTGATACCCTGTAAATTTTTCTATTTTTCACTTAGTGTAAACTTCATTTCTGTCCGGGGCTTCTTGGTAAGTTCTTTGGCTACTCCATTTCTGATTCTGTTCTTTACATTCCCCTGTCTACTCTGTACCTACCATTTTGTACTTCTTAATCTTTGCACCTTTTTCCCCATTTTACTCCTTCTCCTTTGATATTGAAGTACCCAATGAGTTCCTTGAGTGTCCTAATAACATATTTTGAACTCTGCATCTGATAGATTGCTTATCACCATGCTGTTTAGTTTTTTATCTGGAATTTTGATCTGTTCTCTCATATGGTCCATGTTTCTTTGTTTCCTCATTTTGGCAGCCTCTCTGTGTTTGTTTCTATGTGTTAGGTAGAGCTACTTTTATTCCCTGTCTTAGTAGTGTGGCCTATTGGAGAAAAGCACACCCATGAGTTGGATGGTGTGGAAACTGAGGTAATCACCAGGGTGGGGCCACCTCATTAAACCAGGTTGATGGAGTCTCTGATATGGTGTTGCTGCTCTGTGGCTCTGAGTGGGGTAAGGTTCAGAAAAAAAGGACATGGCTATTGCCTGGCCTCTGGAGCTTTGTCAAGAAGGAAGCTGTCCCCTGGCTCTCACCCTGATGCCAGACACTTCAGTTTCTCCACATATGCTCTGGTGCCCTTTCATCTGCTGCCCTGGTGCTAGAGCCCAGAGGGAGTGAATCTGCTTAAGTCCTAACTCCATTGCAGGTCCTTAAAGAGGAGATGCCTCAATACCCACAGTTTCTTCCATCACCCCAAGTCCCACTAGTTTTTACAGCCAGAAGTTACAGAGAATTATCTTCCTGGCACTGGAACCCTGGGCTGGATGGTCTGATGGGGGCTGGGATCCCTTACTCCCAAGGTCTCCATCCCAATTTTTTTCTGCCACACATTGGTGTGGTACCAGCTGTTCTACATCTCCACCCCTCTGCTCCTCCTACCCATCTGGATGAATGTGACTTCTTTAATTCCCTGGTTGACAGACTTACATACAGCTCAATTTTCTGACAGTTCTGGGTGATAGTTGTTTGGTAGTTTAGTGTAATTTTTGCTGTGGTTGTGCAAAGAGGCAAGCTGAGTTTTCCTACACCTCATCTTGACAGTAGTAGGGGTGCATATATTCTTTTGAATTAGTATTTTGGTTTTCTTTATATATATATATATATATATATATATATATATATATATATATACCCAGAAGTAGAATTGCTATGTCATAAGGCAGTCAAATTTTTATATCTTTAGGAAACTCCATTCAGTTTTCCATAGAGTCTGCACCCATCTGCATTCCTACCAACAGTACACAGGGTTCACTTCTCTCCACATTCTTGCCAACACTTGTTTGATTTTTTGATGATAGCAATTCTGACAGGTGTGAGGTGATATCTCATTATGGTTTTAATTTGCATTTCTCTGATGATTAGTGATGTTGAGCATCTTTTCATACAATCATGTTCCTTGTTTTTTTCTTTCTTCTTAAAACAATTCCTTTAACATTTCTTATAATACTGGTTTGATGACAGTGAACTCCTTTAGCTTTTACTTGTCTGGGAAGCTCTTTATTTCTTCAATTTTTAAAAAGATTTTATTTATATATTTTTAGTGATAGGGGAAGGGAAGAAGAAAGACTGGGACAGAAACATTGATGTGAGAGAGAAACATTGATTGATTGCCTCTTGAATGTGCCCCAGCTGGGGACCAAACCCACAACCCAGGCCTGTGCTCTGACCAGGAATCAAACCAGCAACATTTTACTTTGCAGGACAACACTCAACCAACTGAGCCACACTGGTCAGTGCTCTCCCTCAATTTTAAATAATAGCTTTGCTGGGCAGAGTAGTCTTGATTCTACGTCCTTGCTTTTGATCACTTTAAATACTTTGTTCCCATCCCCTCTAGCCTGAAATATTTCTGTTGTAAAATAAGCTGGCAGTCTTCTGGGAGCTCCCTTGCAGGTAACTGTTTTTCTTATGCTGCTTTTAAGATCCTCTCTTTGTCTTTAACCTTTTTCATGTTAATTATGATTAGTCTTGGTGTCAGCCTGTTGGGGTTCACCTTGTTTGGGACTTTCTGCATGTCCTGGACTTGTATGTCTTTTTCTTCCCCCAGGTCACACAAGATTTCAGCCATTTCTTCAAATAGGTTCTCAGTTCCTTGCTTTCTCTCTTCTCCTTATGGAACCCCTATGATGCAGATGTTGTTATGCTTTATCTTGTCCCAGAGGTCCCTTAAACTATCCTCATTTTTTAAATTCTTTTTTTCCTTTTTGCTGCTCCGATTTGATGTTTTCTGCTATGTTGTCTTCCAAATTGCTGATTCTATCCTGTGCTTCATCTGGCCAGCTGTGGATTCCTTCTAGTGTATTCTTTATTTCAGATATCATATTGTGACAAGTTCTTTTTTATGGTTTCTATGTCCTTTTTTTGTGTTTATTCTCTCTTTGTTTAAATTCTCACTATGTTTATCTATTTTTCCCTAAGTTCCTTGAGCATCCTTATAATTATTTTTTGAACTCTGTCTCTAGCAGATTGCTTGCCTCCATTTCATTTAGTTCTTTTTCTAGGGATTTCTCCTTCTCTTTCTTTTGGGATATGTTTTTAGTTGTTGTTGTTGTTTTTGTTGTTGTTTTTGTCTCTCTACTTTGGCTGCCTGTTTGTATTTGCTTTTGTGTTTAAGTAAACTGCTATGCCTCCCAGTCTTGATATGGTGGCCTACTATAGTAGGTATCCTGTGGACTCTGCGGTGCAGCCTCCCTGATCATCTGAGCTAGGTACTCCAGGAATGTCCTTTGCATGGATTATGTGAGCCCTCCTGTTGGAGTTGAGTATTTTTTATTTTAATTGTTGTTCAAGTACAGTTTTCTGTCTTTTACTCCCATCCCAGCCCATCCCCCCAGTCCTCCCCACCTCCCTCCCATTTCCACCCACCCCCTAGTTTTTGTCCATGTGTCCTTTATACTTGTTTCTGTAAATCCTTCCCCTTTTCTCTTGAAATTCCCTCCCCTCTCCCCTCTGGTCACTGTCAGCCTGTTGGAGTTGAGTATCGATTTCTGTTGGTCTGTCTGTGGGTTGGGTTGACCCTTTCACTGCTTCACTGTGAGCATTGACCCTGACCACAGTGAATGAGCTGCTACGTGGGGGCTGATGCCACAAAGTAGAATTCAACCCAGCAGGATCTGGTGTCTGTTATCTCTCATGAGTGTGCCACTCATGGAGCTAATTGAGTCCTGTTCTAAATCCCACCAACAGGTGCATTGGTTCTGAGGCCTCCTGGGAGGGAGTCCAGTGCAAGTCAATGTCAAGCACTGTCAGTGACTGGACTAGGCTACCTGTTTGGAGCTAGAAAGCAATTCACAGTTTGTGGCTGCCTCTGCTGGGCCTGGGTGTGCATGGGAGGGGCCAAGATACACACCAAGGCTGGTTTCCATGAGCACTGAACATGGGGGTGAATCATCAGAAGGCCCAAGGCAGCTCCCTGTTAGGCTCAGTCCCTGAAAGAGCCTCTGGTGGTATATGAGTTACATGAGGTAAATTCTCAGAGAGTCACCAGGTGGAGGCAAGTGATATTCTGCAGATTGATACAGGTTCAAACTCAGTGCCACTGCTGGGTCTGAGACAACTCAGCAAATGTCTCAGGATACACCATAGCCAGCTGCCACCTACAAGGTGCCTGCAGACTTTTGTGATAAGGTGTGGTCTGATGGAGTCATCAGGGTGAGGCCAGCAGAATTCATTAGGCCCTAACAGACCAAGATTTGGCAGTTGGAAGGGAAAGCTTTTCACAGGAATGGTAGTGCCAGTTAGGCCTTCAATAAAAAACGGCCCCTGCATCGCATCACTGAGTTGTAATCCACACAACTCAGTCTCTCTCTTAGTCTGCCCAGACCTCCTTAAGAGTCTTTCAAGAGATTCTTCACCATGAGCCCAGGCTGGCCAGAGCCACCTGACAATTCTGCAGAGCACAAACTCAGTAGGGTGGGATACCTCCCATGGGGAATGGCAGCGCTTCTCTAGCACATGATGGAGAAGGAAAATGGTCCCCGCTCCTGGGCCGCACAACTCATCTCTGATACCCTCTTGAGTTTGCCCTCAAGAGCCCTCCAAGAAACTATACCACAGACCCAGGCAGCTGACTCCTCCACATGGTGTGAGCTCAGTAGGGTGTGCTGACAGAGTCAGGAGGGTGGAGATAGTGCATTTCTCCAGGCTGATACAGTATGGAGGGGAATGCTCAACTTAGGAAAGATGGCATCTGTGGGCCTTGCAGGAAAGGGACTCAGCATAGGGACCCTAGTAGCTATCCATTAGCTCTCTCTAGAGCCACACAACCCAGTCTGTCTTTTTACAGCTCCAGTCCTATCCAATCAGCCCTTCCTGTGCTGGAGCCCAGGGAGAGTGGCCATAAACAATATTTTGTGCGCTAGTCCTTTGAGAGGGCACCTGGGATTCTAGCAGACTTCCCTCTGTCCCTGGCAGATAAAATCTCCACTGATTTTTACAGCCACATGTTGTGTGGGCTTCTCTTCTGGCTCTGGTACTCCGAGCTGAAGAGCCTGGCATGCAGTTGAAAACCCACATTTCTCAGGGGGGAACTTTGCAGCTAAGATATCTGTCCAGATTCTCAAGCACCAGACATTAGTGTGGGGCTAGTACTTTCTTTTAAAGATTTTATTTATTTATTTATTTTTAGAGAGAGGGAAATGGAGGGAGAAAGAGAGGTGGAGAAACATCAATGTGTGGTTGCCACTTGTGTGCCCCTATTGGGGACCTGGCTTGCAACCCAGGCATGTGCCCTGACTGGGAATCGAACCAGCAACCCTTTGGTTCTCAGGCCAGTGCTCAATCCACTGAGCCACTCCAGCCAGGGCGGGGGCCACTACTTTTCATATCTCCACCCTTCCTACCAGTCTCAATGTAGCTTCTCTAAAATCCTTGGTTATAAGACTTCTGTTCAGCTAGTCTCCAGTTGGTTATTTGGGTTGACTGTTCTATAATTTAGCTCTAATTTCAGTTTGGGCCTGAGAGGAAGTGTGTGCTTCCCCCTACTCTGCCACTATCTTGGATTCCTCCACACTCAAAATTTTTAACACTACACTTTCAATAAGAAGGGAGAGAAGGTTATATGACAGTAGAAAGGAGATTTATGTTTATTGTGAACTTCCTCTGTGCTAGGCATTTAATTTTAATTCCCATGACAACTCTGTTATTTGTCCATTATTATCCTAGTTTAAAGATGGAGGGACCTAACTCCGCACCATTTTCCAGTTTTACCTGGATTTGGGTCACTACATACAATAGAGGATGCCCAGTTCAATTTGAGTTTTACATAAACAATGGATAAATTCTTAGTATAAGTACCTGCAAATTAATATGAACATCATAGAATGATGTCTGAAAGCCTGACTGTGATTGCCAAGATTTAGTGAGAGTATAGAGAAAAAGGAGAATGCCAAAGACAGCATCCAGATGTGCTGTCAGAGAGCTTGGGAGTGAGAGGGGAGTAAGAAACCTATCAGGAATACAGAGAAATAATTCCCCAAGGAACACTTCAAGAAAGAAATATGGTCAAACACTACAGAAAGAACATGGAAGATGAGAGGTGACCATAGATGATTAGATTTGTTGATTAAGCAATTCTTGGAACCTTACTGAGACCAAGATTGTAGTGGAAGGGCTGAAAGGAAAACATAATTTGCCATTCATCCAACATTTAATGAACATCTAGGGGTTATGAATTCAAAGCACATAAGACACTGTTCCTGTCCTCAAGGAACTTGTAGCCAAGAAAAAAAAAACAGAGAATAGACAATTATAAGAGACAACAAGAAATGCTTCAGGGGTAACTAACATATGCGGGGTAGCTAATCAAAACCAAGGGATAGGACAGAAGATCAAAGGTAGCCTAGCCTTTCTGGAAGAGATAACATCTGAGCTGTTCCTAAACAGAAAGGAGAACAGTGGGACCTATACAGAGAGTTTGGAGAGAGTACCTTGCATTTCAGTAATAAAGAGTAATTCTGCATGGCCAGACTGAAGGATTCCTGTGGGGTAATGGTAGAAAATGAAGGGGAGAGGAATTACAATATGAAGGACCCTATGAGATATGTTAAAGCCAATGGGGATAAAGGAGAGATTTTAAGCAGAAAAGTGACATAAATAAATGTGACTTTAGGAAGATAGCTCTGGGCAGGCAAATGAAAAATTAGTCAGGAGGTCAAGGTCAAGAGTAGATGCTGAAAGACCCAATGAAGCAATTTTGATAATAATGTCACTGATAGAAAAGGAGTTCCAGAGAAAATGTAGAAGAGAAAATAAGAGAGATTACAAGTTAAAAAAGAAAAGAATATGCAGTGGGGGATAAAGGAAAAAAGTCAAAGATTATTTCCAAATCCTAGCTAGGTCAGTCAAGTTGAAGATAATGGTATTCATTTAGAAACAGGGCAGAGAAGAAAGAGTTAGAGAAAGGAAATGATGAGCTCTATTTTGGAAATGATGAATTGGTTTGTGCCTTTGGAACACACATGTAGAAACTACTTAAAAAGCAGTTCCTGAGGGTCCCAGTGGGCAGGTAGGAGATGGTGTCAAGATGTCTGAAAACACACATAGGAGCAAAAATAGAATATTAGCTTAAGAGATTATGAGGGTTGAGAAATGTCTTAAAGTAATGGAGGAGCAGAATACATTTATAGACATGAGGGAATAAATCAATAGAAAGAAAAAAATTAAAGATGATGGGGCCAGAGAAGGCACAGGGAAGGAAAGAACAGAGGGAACAGCTCTTTCCTAATTAATTTTATCTTGTAGTGCAATAAAAGGAGAGTTGTCTTCTGAACATAAAACACAAACTCTTCAGTTAATTGGTAAAGTCCTTTGATGCAGATCCCAACAGATGGTAAACTGCTAAAATGAATTAGGCTCAACCAACCATTTCAATGGAACATTGTATAGTATGGAAAGAAAAACACTTGGCAAGACAGGAAGCATGAGTCAAGAATAAGTGGTGAGTGGTATGAGTCATGCATTTAAGATCAGTAAAGAACCTGGCTCTGCTTCTGACTTTATTACTTCTGAGCTTCCTACCCATCTAGTTGCCCAGGCTTAATGCTATCCTGTAGGTCTCTTCACTCTCCTTTTCACTCCACAGACTGCTGGTTCCAGAATTCAGCTTTGGTTCTCACATAGGCCTTTTCCTTTACATTCCCACTGATGCTATCCTAGTGCTCATTCTTAGAGAAGACCTCTTCTGCCTCCAGACTTTACCTAACCCCTTCTACCCAACCAAGGCAGGGGCAGGAGAGAGCAGACAGGTGGAGGATAAAGAGAACAGCCCAACTCCTGAGTGCACACTCAAGGCCTCAACAATATAGCCCCATCCCATCATTCCAATTTCAGATCTTGCTACTCCCAACATAAATTCTCCATTCTAGCCAAACTGACCTACTCAACCACCCTGAAATGTTTTTCCCATTTTCCTGGCTTTATTTTTCTTTCAGTTCTTCAACAACTATTCCACAGAGAGAAGCCTTCCCTAATAGCTCTGTCTGACATACCCCAGCAACTCTTTTTTTAATTGAGGTATAATTAATGTTTAACATTATATTAGTTTCAAGTATACAACATAGTGATTTAATTTTCATATATATTGCAAAATGATCACCACAATAAGTCTAGTTAACATCCATCACCAAACATAGTTGCAAGTATTTTTTTCCTTTTGTTGAGAATTCTCAAGGTCTACTCTCTTAGCAACTTTCCAAATTACAATACAGTATTATTAACTATCATCACCATGCTGCATATTATATCCCTATGACTTATTTATTTATTTTATAATTAGAGGTTCATACCTTTTGACTCCATAGATTTTGCCTACCCTTCTACTCACCCCTCCCCAGCCTCTGGCAACTACCAACCTATTTTCTGTTTATCTATGAATAGGGTTTTTTTTGTTTTTGTTTAGATTCCATGTATAAGTGAGATCATACAGTATTTGTCCTTCTCTGACTTATTTTACTTAGCATAATGCTCTCAAGATTTGTTTATATTGCTGCCAATGGCAAGATTTCCTTCTTTGTATGGCTGAAGAATATTCCATTTTGTGTATATACCACATCATTTTTATCCATTCATCCATTAATGGATATTTCATTGAAATGTCCATTAACAGCCAAGTCTTCCAAATTTTGGCTATTGTAAATAATGCTGCAGTGGACATTGGGGTGCATATATCTTTTCTACTTAGTGTTTTCATTTCATTCAGATGACTATCCAGAAGTGGAATTGCTGTATTATATGATAACTCTATTTTTAATTTTTTGAGGAGCCTCCATGCTGTTTTCCATAGTGGCTACACCAATTTACATTCTTGCCAACAATGCATAGGGTTTCCCTTTTCCCCATTCTCACCAACACTTATTTGTTTGTTTTTTTTTTTTATAATAATCATTCTGACAGGTGTGAGGTGATATCTCATTGTGGTTTTGATTGCATTTTCTGATGTTGAGCAAGTTTTTATGCATCTGTTGACTATGTCTGTGTCTTCTTTGGAAAATTTTCTGTTCGGATCCTCTGCCCATTTTTAAATTGCATTGTTCTTTATTTTTTACTATTGAGTTATGAGAGTTATTTGTATATTTTAAATCCTCACCTCTTATCAGATATATGATTTGAAAATACTTTCTCCCATTTGGTACATTGCCTTTTCATTTTATTTATTTATTTATTAGCTGTACACATGCTTTTTAGTTTTATCTAGTCCCACTTGTTTGTTATTGATTTTCAAAATACTTTGATTAAGTATATTAACTTCTCAGAATTAAAAGAAAAATAAAAAGCACATTTTCCATGGGACAGGCAAAAAATTTAATTAGTACAAAAGATTTCTTTGTTGAGGAAGGAACCCCTTATTTATTTTTGCTTTTTTTATTTTTTGCCTTTTCTTTGCTGCTCCTTCTGGTAAAGACATTCATCCTTTAACCTGATTTATTTTCTTCAGAGTATTTAATTCTACACGACACGTTCTTGTATATTTGTTTATCTGTTTACTATCTGATTCTTTGCACTAAAATATAAGCCCAATGAGAGCAAGGCTATTTCTCTAATCTACTGCTATTTCCTCAATTTCTAAAACAGAGCCTTGCACATTATAGGCATGCAATATAGTAGTTAAGTAAATGAAATACAATCTTGATTGAATGCCTGCTTGTGCCAATTTCTTAGATACTGAGGATCAAGAAGTAATTAAAACATGTAATTCCTGAACTCCAAAAGCATATAATTTATGAGTGGAAGTCAAAAAACAAGATGTTGTTAAAATAATAGCAATTTATAATGAAAAGTGCTATGAAGAAAAAGAACCAGGCAATATAGCAGGCATTCAATTTATATTGGGCACTTTGACGGGTGACATTTAAACTGAGACGTAAAGAAAGAGAAAAACTTAGTCAAGTTAACAGTGAGATGAAAAAGTGTTTCACACAGGGCAAGAACATGAGCAAAGCCCTCTAGGATTTTCTGCATTCACTCCTGAAATTTTCTTCTACTAGGATGTTCACTTCTACCCAAGATCTGGAAATGTTTAAAGCTAGCAGTGATCCTAGAGGCCATCTAACCCCCCCTCCTCACATTTTACAGAAGAAACTACAAGTACATTATCTTTGCTAGGGATTTTCAAAGTCTTTAAACTGAGATTGAGAGAAGCTAGATGCTATGAGGGAAGTCGGTGAGCCAACAGGGCTAAGTTTAAAAGGCAGTCTTCATGATTTGCCACCCAGTGTCTTTATCATTCAGTCATCTAAATTCAATATGTTAATAATAGCAACTTCTACTGAGAAATTACTGTGAGCAGGGCATTGTTCTAAGCACTTCATATGTATTAATTTATTTATTCCTCATAATAGAAAATGCAAGAGGTATTATTGTTATCCCCTGACAAATAAGACAATTTAGAAATAATAAAATTAAGCAACAAACCCAAGGTCACGCAGCTGGTGACAGAATCAGCCACCCAAACTCCAGAGCACACTCTCTCAGTATCTATATAGCTGTCTCTCTCTGTGCTGTAGTTTTTCATCCTACAAATGTATGCATCATTTTGCAAGGGTGGTTCCAATTAGTGTGCATCTTGTATAATTTAAAAGTTATTAAAACTTTGTAGTAAGATCAATTATAAACTACTTAATTTGGATAGCATTACTGATTACTGACATGATGAAAGCAAGGTCTATGGGCTCAGCAATCTTCTACCAAAATTAAACTGATCCTAGGCCAATTTTTAGATAGTTTGCTTCGTCTGTTTTTCACCTACACCACAAATCAAGCCAACAAATGTATAGTTCCTTGATAGGGCAATATGGTTTGGGAAACTTTCCACATGCTTATGAAACCTGGAACTACTCTCTGCTTTGTTGAATTGAGGTCAGACTGACCCCTGAGGTTATCAAAACATGGATTCAAAAAGTCATTGAGAATACTCTTTTGTTTAGCAATTCTAAGTAATTTAATCCAAAAGGCCTGAACCATCTGGTTCTTCTCCTAGAACAAGGTTTGATTTTTAATAGCTATCCAGGGTTTTGTTGGTTTTTTATTCCAAGTGAGATGATGAGTCACCAACACTACAGTATCTGAAGGTGATTTTATAACTTTCTACAAGTCTACATGCTACATATCTTTTACAAACAAACAAAAAGCTGTAGTTTAAAATGGAAGACAGCCCTAAAATACTACTTCTATTTTTAAAACTAATCAAGAAATTTTACATTTTAAGACAACTGCATTACTTAATTATATTATTTAGACTTTCCAAATTCATCAACATGAGGCTTTTCTCTGTATTACTTGCCAAACTACACACATACCAAAAAAAAAAAACTGCATTTTCACGGAAACTGGTCTTTGCCAACCCTCCCACCAGATATGAGTTTGACTGATAGTGTGTGAGCCCTACCATCTGCTAACTAAGCAGCCTTTCCAAATGAGTAAGTGGTACAAAAAATTATTATAAAACAGAACCTGATTTTTTTTCATGAGTTGATGTAACTGAAACTAAAAATGAACCCTACAGTTTAAATGTGTTTTCCAAGTAAGTTAAAATTGTATCCCATTCCACGTTTCTGTTTTTAATTATTCCTTCAAAACATTAGGCAACCTAAATGTACAAATCTCAATTTATTTTAAAAGCTAATACTTTCAAAGCTTTAAATAACTCACATTACACTTTTATGTTTTTACACCTTAAGTTCCTCAAGTCCCTGAATTTAGTTGACCAAAGAAGTTACCAATTAAAATGCCATTTTAAAACTATGATTTAAAAATTAACTTTGTGGACTTTTGCTCAAGATGGCAGTATGGGCAGACACGGCTCACATCTTTCTACAACCACATAAAAACTGCAACTAAAAAAATAAAACAACCATCACTCAGAATCACCCAAAATTGGGTTGAATGAAGTCTGACAACTCTAGAATTAAAGAAACCACATCCATCCAGACTGGTAGGAGAGGCACAGATGCATAATGGGCTGGTCTCTCACTCACATGTGGTGGATAAAAATTCAGGAGGGATATCTCAGAAGCAAGGAGTCCCACCTCCACAGCAGGCCCCCCACCTCAGGGTTCCAATGTCAGGAAGATAAGTCCCCACAACATTTGGCTGCGAAGACCAGCAAGGACTGAGTCAGTGGAAGAAACTTCTGGATCTCCAAACAATTCCTCTTTAAAAACCCACACAGAGATTTACCTACTACTCAGACTCACTCCCTCTGAGCTCCAGCACCAGGGTAACAGTTTGAGAGGCACCAGTGGTATACAGGGAGGAACTGAAGTGTCTGGCATCAAGGAGAGCAGAGGCCATTGTCCTTTTTCTAAACCCTCCCCTGGCAGACCTGGCAAGCTGGTGCCCTATCTGAGATTCCATCAACCTGGCTAACACTGTTGGACCAGCCTCGCAGATCCTAAGAGACTCCTCCATACCCAAGCTGCTTTTCCATATGAATGGCTGGTATGGCCTCATGCTTCACAAATTCCTAAATCCTCTCAAACAAGCAATAGCTGGCATCAGTGAGCCCCTGGCACAGCACTCCCAGCAGCCAGCCTTGGTTCACAGCTTGGCTTCACCTGGGAATCTCCAAGCCCAACACAGGTAGCAGCCATCTCAGATTGCTTTGCAGCTCAATCAGGGTGTCTCCAGGCAAAACACAGGTTGGGGCTGACTTTAGCCTGCATCCCTCTGGGTACACCAGGGCCAGCACACCCAGTAGACAACTACAGACCACATTGGAGCACCACCACCCTGCCCTTGCACAGCTGATCCTCCATGGAGGGCAGAAGTTGGTGGTAAATGTTCACAGCCAATCCTTGCAGCTGACTGGTCTGGGTAAATCCCTCCCATCGACCTACCAACAGTAATCAAGGCTCAACTACAAAAGGAGGGTGCACTCAGCCCACAAAAATGGTGCAACTTGATAGGGAGACTGTGCCACTGGACCCTACAGAACACCTACCACATTAGCCCACACTACCAAGACAGGAAGTCATAGCAGCTCAACCTAATACATAGAAACAAACACAAGGAGGATGCCAATACAAAGAGACAAAGAAACATGGCCCAAACAGAAGAACAGATGAAAACTCCAGAAAAAAGCACTAAACAAAATGGAAATAAGCAATCTATCAGATGCAGAGTTCAAAACACTGGTTATAAGGATGCTCAAGAAACTTAGCGAGGGCCTCAACAGCATTAAAAAGTTCCAGACAGAAATGAATGTTACACTAATTGAAATAAAGAACAATTTACAGGGAAACAACAATAGAGTGGATAAAGCTGAGATTCAAATCAATGATTTGGAACATAAGGAAGCAAAAACAACCAATTAGAAAAACAAAAAGAAAAAGGAATAAAAAAATGGTGATAATATAAGCAGCCTCTGAGACAACTTTAAGAGTGTTAGGAACCACCTTTCCTGGTTTCAGAAGCTATAATCCCCCCACCCCATGGCTATGGCTGAATAAAAAGACCTTGGGACCATAAGCCACTAAGGAGACAAAGCTTATCTTCTCAGCAGGGGCACCACCTCTGCCCCCTCTACTTCACCCTGCTTGGTCCCAGGTGGATAATTTGTTAGCCAATGCCAGATAAGGGGGTGATGGACCCTCACCCCTTAGTTTTGACATAGCCTGAGTGCTCATTCTATCTGTAAAAAGTTTCCTAATTTCTTGGCTGCTTGCATCCCCTACCTGACTTAAGCCTAAAACAATGCCAGAGATGGGTGCAGCCCTGTGCTAGAAAGGGCAGTTCCCCAGGGTGATCAGGCCTAAGAAAGAATGCATAAAATCCTGTGAAAACTGTTTTGCTAAGAATGCCTTCAATTTAAATAATAGGGGTTGAAGCATAAAATGAGTTTGTTTCATGGCTCTTTGGCTATCTGACCCTGACTCAGAAAAAGCCCTCATAGTTCTTTGAATGTCATCTATTGTTCGACCATTACTGCCTGACAATGACTGATGACTTTTATGTATATGCCCTATATTCCTATGCAAATTAAGCCCAATAAAAGCCCATTGAGGAACAGGCTGAAGGCCCTTCTCCTTTGAGACATTGGCCACCTTTCCTCCCCAAGCAGACCATGTCTTGGTAGAATTATTCTCATCTGTGATGGGCAGGGGGGCTCTGCTGGACAAGGCTCCACCACATAAGAGGTCCAACATTCACATCATAGAGGTGCCAGAAAGAGAAGTGAAAAAACAAGAAATTGAAAATCTATTTGAAAAAATAATAGAAGAAAACATCCCTAATTTGGTGAAGGAAATAGACATGCAAGCCCAGGAAGCACAGAGAGTCCCACACAAGATCAATGCAAAAAGACCCACTGCAAGACACATCATAGTTAAAATGCCAAAGGTTAAAGATAAAGAGAGAATCTTAAAAGCAGCAAGAAAAAAGCAGTTAGTTGCCTACAGAGGAGATCCTGTAAGACTGTCAGCTGATTTCTCAAAAGAAACTTTGCAGGATAGATGGAATTGGCAACAAATATTCCAAGTCATGAAAAGCAGGGACCTACAGCCAAGATTGCTTTACCCAGCAAAGATATCATTTAGAATTGAAGGGAAGATTAAGAGCTTCCTAGAGAAGAGAAAAACTAAAGGAGCTCATCATCACCACACCATTATAACATGAAATGGTAAAGGGGCTTATTTAAGAAAAAGAAAAACAAAACTATGAACAATAAAATGGCAGTAAATACATACCTATCAACAATTGAATCTAAAAAACAAGCTAAACAAACAAGAAGAACCAAGACAGAATCATGAATACAGAGAGTATTTTGAGGGTGCCAGATGGGAGGGGGTGTGGGGGAGAATGGGTGAAGAGGCAAGGGAATTAAGAAGTACAAATAGGTAGTTATAGAATAGCCTTGGGATGTAAAGTACAGAATGGGAAATGGAGTAGCCAAAGAACTTATATGCATGACCCATGGACATGAACAATGGTGGGGGTATTGCCTCAGGTAGTGGGGGTTGCTGGGTGAAAGGGGGCAAAGGGGGCAAAATCAGGACAACTGTAATAGCATAATCAATAAAATATAATTTTTATAAAAAATTAACTTTGGAACTCTATTGCATAAATAAACATAACACTTACATTCAGCATGTAAGTGTTAGAATCATTAATTTCTAGTTTTATACTATTGTAGAAATACATTGTTTTATTACCTATGGATATTTAATGGACATTCTTGATAATTTATTAAACTAAGAAAAATTTGAGTATATCCCCCAAAATAATGTTGTGCTTTAGTGTCATATCAAAATGTAGTCATTTTTAAAAGAAACAAAGTTACTCATATTTCTCTGATGATAGTACAATTAAACATATATAATGGTTTTTAATTATTTTTGTCTTAAGAGTAAAATATTCATGTATATTTTATTTCTTTAGATTTCTCCAAGAAGAATAAATAAAATTATATAGAGGCTATAATTCTAGCCAAGGATTTAGAGAAGCCAGGTTCTGGTTTCAGTATTATAGTTGTTTGACTTTGAAAATCTCATTTAATTTCTGTGATCCTCATATGTCCCTCCTGAAAAAAGCAAAAATTTAGCACAAAAATTTTGATGGTTTCAGCACTCCGGCAAACTCTAGAAATCTGACCCCCAAAGGCCTCTACATCATTCCACATGGAAGTGAAGGGGGGAAACCTGGCTGGGCAGAGGCAACAAAAACCCAAAACCCACAACGTGATATTGAGGCAGGATAGTAAGAAGCTAGATAAACTCCTGGGAAAGTGGAATAGGGAAACTGAGACAAGTTAATTAAACAAGAAAAAACACTTTGACTAATTTACAGCCAGTTAGTGAACAGCAAGACCTTATCTTCCCTAACCAAGGACACTGGAGAACAAATGGTTTATATCTCTCCTCCCTGACCACAGAACACATAGCCTCAATTACCCTGGTCAGGAAGACAGAGAACAGAGTCAATGAGTGCCATATTTGTCAGCTAAACTCAAGGCTGGATGAAGTTAATAGAATAAATAACAAAAACCCAATTAAAGCCAGACAGACCCAAGATATAAGTAAAGCAGTGAACCTGGCCAGAGAATAATCTCAAACTCCCCTATGCCCTCATTTTTGATACATTAGCACAGGGTGTCAAACTCATTTTCACCTGGGGCCACATCAGCTTTGCGGTTGCCTTCAAAGGGCCGAATGTAATTTTAGAACTATATAAATGTAACTACTCCTTAACTAGGGGCAAGGAGCTCAGTGCTGCCACCAGGTAGAAATAAGGTGCCGGGCCAAATAAAACAAGGTGGAGGGCCACATTCAGCCCGTGAGCATTGTGTTTGCCACCTGTGCATTAGCACGTTAAAAATGCACCTGGAAAGCTGATGAATATTCTGCTGAAACTCTCCCCTAAAATTTTTGCCCATAGAAGAGAGATAAAAACCCTCAAAACAAAGGATACCAGTGCATGCTGTCTCTCTGGAGCACACCCATGTCTGTTCTCAGACATGAAGTCTTTACTTTCTTTCTCCTAAACATTAAAGGTCTCCTTGAGATTTGCAACCAGGGGAGCAGTGGGCAGTGGCAGCTTATCCATGGCTAGCCTCCTGAACCTGTGTCTAAGGCCCCCTTTCTTCTCTGTGAGCGAACAGCTGCCCCACCTTGGCTCACTTCTTTTCTATAATGTTTCTATGGAGCCAAAGCAGAGCCCCACCTCGGCTCTCTCCTGTTGCTTCTTCTATCTTAAGACCTTCCTTTGCTTCACTGTTCCCAGGTTTAATAAACTTACTCTCAAAGTCACCTGGACTTGTACTATGAAATCTTTCCTGCATGAAGTCAAGAACCCACACACATAGACCAGCCCATGCAGACCCATTTTGGGCCTGTTTCCCTTCCAGTGACAATATCAGAAAGTAATATTTAAAATACCAAACTGGCAATGATTTTCACTGTCCTACACAACATCACCAGTAATTCTACATGTTTCTGATTTTCTGAAATGAAGTTTTCCAAAATTAATTCTAAAACTTCAATTATTCCAACATAAACTTTTCTCCATACGGTTCAGGTGTGGTGAGGGAGATGAGAAGGGCAATATTTTAAAGAGCAAGGGCCAAAAGGGCTGAAATTGCCCAAGGTCATAATGCTTATAAATGGCACAGGCAGGACATAGACCCAACTGAGCCTGGACCTTTTTTAAAATCATTATATTATCAAATTGAAATTTTTAATGAGAAAACATGCAGGTTCATAGTTTATTATAACTGTTGAAGTTTCCATGTACAAGTCTCTGTTAGACCCTGGATCACAATATGAGATCTTTGCTGACTCTGAGTATTTTGGTTCTTTATTAGTTGGCATAGTTGGTCTCTTTGAATTGGGATATAGAAGAGCATTCTTTATGTACTACCTTCTTAAATACTTTCTTGCTTCTTATCTGTTGCAGTTGTGTGAGGCTTTTGTTTGTTTATTTTGGTTTTGCTATTTACTGCAACCAACACATCTTCTTTGGCAAAGAGAAATGCCCTTTTAAATCCTGACTGATGACTGAGAGCTCCAATCCAGGTGCAATAAGGCCAACTGGCTGATTAACTCACCTCAAAGTCCCTCTCAAAGTCCCCTCCTGTCTAGCAATCTTATAGTTATACATGGTCTAATGATAAAGTTCTAGCCTAAAAATATATGAATGAAAGTCTTCTTTAAAGTATATTTTATTAATTATGCTATTACAGTTGTCCCAATTTTCCCCCTTTTGGCCCCCTCCACCAGTTCCCCACTTCCCTTCAGTAATCCCCCCCTTAGTTCATGTCCATGGGTTATGCATGTAAGTTATTTGGCTTCTCCATTGCCTACACTGTTCTTAACAGCCCCCTGTCTATTCTGTATCTACCCAGTTATGCTTCTAAATCCCTGTACTTTTTCTCCTATTCTTCCCCTTCCCCCTCCCAGCTGATAACCCTCCAAATGATCTCCATATCTATGATTCTATTCCTGTTCTATTGTTTGCTTAGTTTGTTTTGTTTTTTAGATGCAGTTGTTGATAGTTGTGAGTTTGTTGTCATTTTAATGGTCATAGCTTAGATCTTCTTTTTCTTAATTAAGTCCCTTTAACATTTTGTATAATAAGAGCTTGGTGATGATGAGCTCCTTTAGTTTTACCTTGTCTGGGAAGCACTTTATCTGTCTTTCAATTCTAAATAAGAACTTTGCTGGGTAGAGTAATCTTGATTGTAGGTCCTTGCTTTTCATCACTTTGTATAGTTCTTGTAAGTCTCTTCTAGCGTGCAAAGTTTCTTTTGAGAAATCAGCTGATAGACTTATGGGAACTCCTTTGTAGGTAACTCTCTGACTTTCTGTTGCTGCTTTTAAAATTCTCTCTTTTCTTTAACTTTCGGCATTTTAATTATGATGTGTCTCAGTGTGGACCTCTTTGGGCCCAGCTTGTTTGGGTCTCTCTGTGCTTCCTGGACTTGTATGTCTATTTCCTTCACCAAATTAGGGAAGTTTTCTTTCGCTATTTTTTTCAAATAAGTTTTCAATTTCTCACTCTTCCTCTTCTCCTTCTGGCATCCCTATGATTCAGATATTGGCTCTTTTGGAGATGTCCCAGAGTTTTCTTAAGTTCTCCTTCTTTGTTTGTTTTTTTAATTCTTGTTTCTTCATTTTGTTCTGGTTCAATGTTTATTTCTTTCTTATGTTCCAAATTATTGATTCAGATCCTGGCTTCCTTCAGTTCACTGTTGGTTTCTTGTGGATTTTTCTTTATTTTCCTTAGTAGAGCCTTCATTTCTTCCCTTAGGCTTTTGCCATATTCTATGAGATCTTTGAACATTCTGACCACCAATGTTTTGAACTCTGTGTCTCACAGATTGGCTATCTCAGCTTCACTTAGTTCTTTTTCTGGATTTTGCTTTTCTCTTTCATTTGGGCTATATTTCTTTTTCTCCTGATTTTGGCAGCTTCCCTGCATCTGTGTTCTAGGTAGAGCTTCTTTGACTCCTTTTTAACACACCTGTTAAGTTGTACGGGGTGGAGCCTTGAGTATTCACCAGCGTGGGGCAACAATGGCTCTGTGTATGGGAGAGGGGTTGAAGAGAGGACAATGCTGGTGGCTGGCTGACTGCTGGGGGCTTGCCTGGCCCTCACGCCATTTCCAGGCACTTTACCCACTTCCCATATGTGACTGCCCCCCCGCCAGCTGCTGTCCTGGTTGTGGTTCCCAGGGCGGGTGGGTTTTTGTATGTACCAGCAGTTTCTTCTGATGTCCCAACCCCCACTGGGTTTATAGCCAGAAGTTATAAGGCTTTATTTTTCCCCAGCACTAGAACCCTGGGCTGCGTGGTCTGGCCTGGTGCTGGGCTCACTCACTCACTGAGGTATCCTCATGATTTTTATCCACCACACATGAATGTGGGGCTGCCCATTCCACCAGCTACCCCTGCTTCTCACCTCTCAACCCCCAGCTTGCCACTGCCACATGGAGTCTTCTCCACCCTGACTCCCCATCTACTCCCCACATACCCATGTAGATGAATATAGCTTCTTTAAATCCTTGGTTGTTGGACTTTTATACAGTTCTGGGTGTTTTTCTGGAAGTTCTGGGTAGTTTTTATTTTTAAGTTAGTTGTGTTCCTTCTTATAGTTGTGATGAAGCAAGGTGTGTCAATCTACATCTACATCTTGACCGGAAACTCAGAAGCTCCATGAAAGTCTTGACTGTGAGGTCTTGGGAAAACATTTGCTTTCCTAATAAAGATAGACAAACCTTTTTGCCTTCCATCACTGTGATTCTTCTCCTTCCTCTGGCCTGGTAGCTGAAAATGAGGCTGAAAGTGGTGTAGCTACATTGCAACCATGAGACAATAAGCAAATGGTGCTAAGGACTGTGGAGTGAAAAGATAGAAGAATTCTATTTTTATTGGCATTATGGAGGGGCAGCCTTGCATTGTCTTGCTTCTGACTTTGTGTTATAAAAAACAAATAGGACCTATTTCTTTAAGCCCCACCATCAATCATGTTTCTTTACATTGGTAGGTGAAGGCAGTACTTAGAAAATTGCTAGACCTAAATGTTATGCTTAAAATAGCTACTTTGGAGCACACTGAAGAGTTTGCAACCCAATCACTTAGCTTCTTAGACAATGGACTTAAATGTTTTTTGGCTTTCCTTAAATTATCCACGTGAAGGATCCTGAAAAGACAGCATGTTCTGGAAAAAACTGTGAAGCATAAAGATCTTCCAAAACTTTGTTCTTTTTCTCTTCTGTTTCAACCAGCACTAGAACATGTTTACAGTTATTGAAAGCTTAACTTTTATGACAACTCATCAATAATTGTTTAGAGATTTGACTTTCATAAACAAAAGAAATGACCTAGGGAAAACATTGATGCTTTTGTTATAGAGCTGCACCTTCTTTCTTAATCTTGAATTGGTGCAGCATAGAATAATATTTTAATGATATATTCATTCACTTAATAAATATTTTTGTATGCTTATAAATCAGGGAACATGAATAAAACATACTCCTAGATATCCAAAATGATTCATTGTGAGTAAACCATTGAGTGCCTTGGTTAAGAGGCAACAAAAATTATGTTAAGAAACTACCTTATATTTTAGGTTAATTATGCAGCTTTCTGTCAACTACTTTTTATGGACATAAAACTGATATTTATACTGATCTGAAAGTATCTGCATCACTATCTGTGGCAGAAATTAAAGAATAATATACAATATTTCCTGATATAAATACTGTACATTATATAGGCAAAATCTCTTGAGGATAGAAAAAGAAGCAAAGAAGACTATGGATGGTACATTTAAAAAGAGGGTAGAGAGATCAGGAAAACAACAGTGAGGAAAGGGGTCAGGAACTAAGTTAAATGGGTATCTCCCTTATATATTTATTTTCTTAGGGAAGAAAACAATCCCATTTACAATTACATCAAAAATTATAAAATACCTAGGGATGAACTTAACCAAGGAGGTAAAAGACCTATATGTGGAAAACTACAGGACATTGAAGAAAGAAATTAAAGAAAATGCAAATAGATGGTAGGATCTATCATGCTCATGGATAAAAAGAATCAACATTATTAAAATGTCCACACTACCAAAAGCAACCTACAGATTCAATGCAATCCCTATCAAAATACCCATGGCATTTTTCACAGAACCAGAACAAATAGTCCTAAAATTTATATAAAACCACAAAAGACCTTGAAGAACCAAATCAATCTTTTCTTAAATATATTTTATTGATTATGCTATTACAGTTGTCCCATTTCTCCCCCATCATTCCCCTCCACCTGCACAACCCCTCCCACCCACATTCCCCCCCTTTAGTTCATGTCCATGTGTCATAAGTTCTTTAGCTTCTACTCTTCCCATACTATTATTGCCCTCCCCTTGTCTATTTTCTACCTACCATCTATGCTACTTATTCTCTGTACCTTTTCCCCCTCTCTCCTCCTCTCACTCCTCTGTTGCTAACCCTCCATGTGATCTCCATTTCTGTGTTTCTGTTCCTGTTCTAGCTGTTTGCTTAGTTTGCTTTTCTCTTAGGTCTGGTTGTTAATATCTATGAGTTTGCTGTCTTTTTACTGTCATATTTTTTATCTTCTTTTTCTTAGGTAAGTCCCTTTAATATTTTGTATAATAAGGGCTTGGTGATGATGAACTCCTTTAACTTGACCTTATCTGAGAAGCACTTTATCTTTCCTTCCATTCTAAATGACAGCTTTGCTGGATAGAACAATCTTGGATGTAGGTCCTTGACTTTCATGACTTGGAATACTCCTTTCCAGCCCCTTCTTGCCTGTAAGGTCTCTTTTGAGAAATCAGCTGACAGTCTGATGGGAACTCTTTTGTAGGTGACTGTCCCATTATCCCTTGCTGCTTCTAGAATTCTCTCCTTCATTTTAATCTTGGCTAATGTAATTATGATGTGCCATGGGTGTTCCTCCTTGGGTCCAACTTCTTTGGAACTCTCTGAGCTTCCTGGACTTCCTGGAAGTCTATTTCCTTTGCCTGATTGGGGGAGTTCTCTTTCATTATTTTTTCACATAAATTTTCAACTTCTTGCTCTTCTTCTTCTACTTCTGGCACCCCTATGATTCAGATGTTGGAATATTTAAAGTTGTCCTGGAGCTTCCTAAGCCTCTCCTCATTTTTTTGAATTCTTTCTTCCTTCTTTTCTGTTTGTTTGTTTCTTTCTTCCTTCTGGTCCACTCCATTGATTTGAATCCCAGTTTTCCTCCCATCACTATTGGTTCCCTTTGCATTTTCCTTCATTTCACTTATTGTAGCCTTCATTTGTTCATCTAATTTGTGAGCAAAATCAACCAATTCTGTGAGCATCCTGATCACCAGGGCTTTGAACTGTGCATCTGATAGTTTAGCTATCTCTTGGTCACCTAGATAAATTGGCTCTGGGGCTTTGATTTGTTCTCTGGTTTGAGCCATTTTGGGTTTTTTTTTTTTTGGTCTGGTCACGACTCTTACATAGTGCGGGGCAGAGCCTTAATGTTCCCCAGGGTAGGGCAGCCCAGTTGCTGGTTAGTGATGCTGTATGTAGGGGTGGGGTCTGAGAGGGAACAATGGCACTTGCTCCATTCTCTCTCAGATTCCAGTGTCTTCTGCCACTTCCCCTTCACCTGGATTACCTGCATGCGAATGTGGGACCACCTAGTCAGCCAGCTGCCTTGAGCAGCCTCACTGGGTCTGCACTGTTGCCGACCCATGCCCGGGGCCCACCAGCCACCACCTGCGCACCTGGGATCTGCTAGCTACTGCCTGCATGCCCAGAGTCTGCCAGCCACTGCTGCCTGCGCCCCAGGGTCCGCCAACCTCCACTTTTTCCTGCCACAACTCCGCCCATCTTACCGGTCTGGATGAATGGTTGTTGGACTTCCATACAGTTCAATTTTCTATCAGTTCTGGATGTTTTCTTGTTTCTAAATCTTTGTTGTCTTTACTTTTCATTGTGTGAGGAGGCACAATGTGTTCACCTATGCCTCTATCTTGGCCGGAAGTCCCAAATCAATCTTGATAAAGAAGAATCAGAAGGTCATGCTATCTGATATTAAATTGTAGTACATGTAGATCAATGGGACAGAATAGAAAACCCAAAATAAACCCAAAATAAACCCAACTATATGGTCAATTGACCTGTGACAAATGAGGCAAGAATATACAATGGAGTAAAGACACTCTCAATGGTGTTGGGAAAACAGGACAGACACATGCAAAAGAATGAAGTTGGATCACTTTCTTATACCATATACAAGAATAACCTCAAAATGGATTAAAAACTTAAATGTAAGACTCAAAGCCATAAATCTCCTGGAAGAAAACATAGGCAATAAACTCTTCGACACTATTCTTAGTAATACTTCTTCTGGATATGTCTCCTTTGGCAAAGGAAACAAAAGAAAAATAAATAAATGGGACTACATCAAGTTAAAAGTTTTTGGACGGCGAAGGAAAATATTTGCCAGTGACACATTTGACACATTTGACAATATCAATGATATTGATAATATAAAAGAAACTCATACAACTTAATACCAAAAACAAACAAACAAACAAATAAGAAACCTGATCAAAAAATGGCCAGAGGATCTGAATAAACTCTTCTCCAAGGAAGATATAGAAATGATAATAGACATATGAAAAGATGTTCAACATCATGGAAATGCAAATTAAAGCCACAATGAGATATCACCTCATACCTATCAGAATGGCCATCATCAATAAATCAACAAACAACAAGTGTTGGTGAGGATGCAGAGAAAAAGGAACCCTCACACACTGTTGGTAGGAATGCAGATTGGTGTAGCCACTGTGAAATGTAGTGTGGAGGATTCTCAAAAAAATTAAAAATAGAACTACCATATGACCCTGAAATTTCACTTCTGGGTATTTATCAAAAACAAAAACAAAAACAAAAAAGCAAAACCCCAACCCAAAACACTAATTCAAAAAGAAATAGGCATTAATTACAATAGCCAAGCTATTGAAGTTTCTAGCAATAGATGAATGGATAAAGAAGAAGTGGTAAATATATGAAGCGAAATATTATTCAGCCATTAAAGGAATGGAATCTTGCCATTTGAGACAACATGGATGGATCTAGAGGGTATCATACTAAGTGAAATAAGTCAGAGGGAGAAAGCCATACCAAATTATTTCACTTATATGTGGAATCTAAAAAACAAAACAAATGAACAAACAAAACAGAAACAAACTCATAGATATAGAGAACATTTTTATGGTTGACAGATGGCAGGGGGTTTGAGGGAATGGGTGAAAAGGAGAAAGGGATGCAGATGTTCAAATTGCCAGTTATGAAAACAGTCACGGGGAGGTAAAGTACAGCATATGAAATATAGTCAACAATATTGAAATAACTGTGTATGGTGTCTGATCACTTTGTAAGGTGTGTAAATGTCTAATCATTATGTTGTACATCTGAAACTAATATAATGTAATATTGTATATCAAATGCAATTAAAAAATTATAAATGTAAATAGAAGTCATAGGGATAATAAAACTAGTAGATGGGGTCTTTAAAACAGCCATTATAAAAATGTTCAAAGATTTAAAAGAATAATGAACTTAATAAGGAGCAAAGTGGAAATCTTTTAAGTAAATCATATAAAACTTTTAGAGTAGTGAAAAAATTTCCTGGACACTTAGTCAAGCAAGATGGAGAAGGACATCTATCCATATGCAAGGATAACCTATGGATGGCACTGGGGTCAAAGATGGAAGAGGATGCTGGCCCTAAGAAGAGGCAGCCAGAGTGGGATGTCAGAGCCTGATCAGGACAAGGAGGATGAGCCTAGGAAGGGCATGATACCAGGGGCCAAGTGGGATGTGGAAAGTGGTCATGGGGAGGGAAGGGTGGCATGGCACTGGGTGAAGAACCTACAGAGTATAAGGAGAGCATACCCAAAGAGGGGAAACCTATCTAAGGGTGTCAGCACCTAAGTAGGTTAAGGGGGTATGTATGTAGGAAGGCACTTGGTGCAGGGTTGTTTTTTATTTATTTATTTTTAGTTCAAACAAAGTTAGGAAGGCAACTGCATAGTGGGAAAGGCAGCCGGCCCAGGATGTCAGAGTCCACTCAGTGTGAGATGGCATCTCCATAGGAGGACAACCTGATAAGAAATATCAAAGGCTAAGCAGGATGAGGAAGGTACCCACAAGGAGGGGACAGGGGCAGAAATGTGTATGACTGGTTACACACAGAGGGAGTGAGTAAATAAGTACATACAGTCAAACCTCAGTTCTCAGCTGTCTTGGTTCTCAAATAATACAGTTCTCAACCAAGCTGTTCACAGACAAAAATGTCTTGGTTGTCTAACAAAACTTGGCAGTCTCGATTCTCTACCCAACAACCCTTTCATGCTGATACCTGCATGATCAGGCATGCATTTCTCAGGCAACAAAGGAGATTCAGTTTTTCTTTCTGCATATAAAATTGTTTTCTTTTAAAAGGTAAAACTTTACACATACTTTTAAGACATAAAATTTCAAAGTTACCTGGCAAGTCAATCACACAAAGCTGTTTAAAACAGTAAAGAAGTGGTAACATTTTACCAATGTAAAATCATCACAGAATTCAATTCACAACTTGGACCTTCAAGATTCAAGTGTTTTATCCCATGCAGTAAATTGTGGTCAGTTTTAAGATAAAATTCCTCCTCTGGATATCTTATTCTCAATCAAGTCATTCTTTATCACCATCATCTCAAACAGTAGGATAGCTGGCTGCAGTGGCAATTCCAGAGTGATTGTTCCAGTCTTTGGCCATCTGTATATAGCCATTCATGCCCCAACATTTACCCCTGCTATTGTTGACAATCCAGTATTTATTGTTACTTGATTCTCTCCTTCAAAGCCATAGCTAACCACCAGAATGCCGTGGTCTAGGTTTCTGTTGCTGCAGTGTGGATCATAATAAATTCCTTCTTTATAGAACCAGAAGCTAAAATGGCTTGCATCTATAGCAACAGAGATGGGCCCCACAGTGGCTATTGCCTGCATAAGGGACCTCTCCTGCTGATGGATGTCCACAAAGCCAGCATCATTGTCAACAGAAAACTCGGGCTTATATTTGCAGGGTCCAACCTTTGCATGATATGGATAAGATTTGTCTGAGTCCAGGCCTCTGTTGGACTTAACATACTGAAATGAGTTGTCCACCAGGCCAACATTGCAGTCTTCATTGCCTTGAGGCTGAGAGCAGTTCACAGGATTCTGCTCACTCAGTAAAATAAGTTTTCAAGTTTTCCGGAACATGTGTCCTTAAAGGGCACAAGTTGCACTAAAAGCCCAACAAAAACAACAGTGACCCTGATTCATCACAGGAGGTACATAGCCTTCTTCTCTCCAGTCCACAGTTAGGGGATTTCAGCAAAGAGAGGCTCCTGGAAAACTGTTTTCCTTGTGCTTCTGGTATTGAAAGCCATTCATCACCTGCCTGAATTCTTCATTGGTCATGTCGCCAAAGGCATTTATTACCAAGGTGAAGATATGTTTCCCTAGGTTGTATTCCTGGTTGTGCAGGTCAATCATTTTCAGTCTTCTTCCACCCTGCTCTCCTCCATTCTTCTTCATTCAAGCTGTACAATTTCATGTGCACCACCTTCCTCTGGTTCCATTGTACACGTAAACTTCCATCAAATTTTGGAGCAGCTGAACCTATTCCTAAGTAAAAGACAGTCAGGAAGAGTGAAAGATATTGTTTAAAAAACCTGCAGTGGGTGGGGTCAGCACATGCAGGTCCAGGGGTCTTCGAGGCTGGAGATTCAGCTTTCAAGTAAATCATTTCTTGAACAGTTTTCCAGAATGTATTAAGTTCTAGAACCGAGGTTCCACTGTATATTAAGAATAACGAGAGCTGGGATTCTCACTGTTGGAGAAGGACATTGCAAGTTGGAAAGGGATAAAACTAGAAATGAGCCCTGTGGTGCTAAGTTGGAACTGGAAGTATCCATGTGCAATTCAGGTTTTCAGGCTGTAGAGGTATGTAGATGTGGGAATAAATGCATATATATGTGTACTACTTATAGTCTCTAGTTAGCAATGAACACAGGTAGCGCTCAAATTTGAATTTTATCTACAATTTTAATTTAAAATGACTTGGGGAATCTTGCATCAATGTGGGGCAAGGGAAGTACAAGGAGAACTTGGGATTATGCTGTGCTGCAAAGTAAGAAACTGCTCAAAAGGATGATGCTTACAGATCAAAAGGACACTGAAAGCAACTGGAAAGGGCTCCCACTGTCTCAGTCTGGGAGAATTTGAACACCAAAATAAATGGGAACAGTAAAGGATTATAACCCAGTGAATAAAATGGAAAGCCAGGAGTCCATGCTGATATAAATAAATTAACTGAGAATTTGATGAGGAATGGGAATGTTTACCTATTTTGAAGTAAGTACTCCCAAAAATCCATACCAGTTGCAAAGGGGAAAACTGAATAGTAGAGAAGCTTGGCAGACACCACCTTAATCAAGCCATCAAAGTGAACGTCACCAATCATGGGCAAGTCCAAATCCTGTGCCACTGATACGATGCAGTGAGAAGAGCACAGCATGATATCTGTGGTATTTCTAAGAAAAAATGCATAACCTCAATACATCCTTGAGACAACTTAAAACAAGTTCAAATTGAGAAATATTCTACAATAAAATTGGCCCAATCTTCACATCAAGGTTATGAAAATTGAAGAAAGACAGAGGAACAGTTGCAGACTGAAGGAAACTAAGGAGACATGACAATCAATTGTTCTGTGTGATTCTGGACTATATCCTTTTGCATTTTGGAGCACTACTAGAACAAGTAGAGAAACCCGAATTGGGTCTGAGGATTCTGATGGCTGACTGTAAGAGAACGTCCTTGTTTGTAGAAAATACACTGATAATATTAAGTGTGATAGGGTATCATGTCAGCAAGTTACTCTTAACTCACTTAGGAAAAATAGTTCCTTGTACTGTATTTGCAACTTTTCTGTAAGTTTGAGGTCATTAAAAATAAAAATAGCCTTCCTGGGCCACTCCTGGTGCTGCTTGTGTATTTATTCACGATGGACCTGGTACCTCTTTTGTGAGGTGGGTGCTGAGGAAACTCTAGTGCTCACCATTGCCGATGAAAAGCCCAAGGAAGGAGTCAAGACTGAGAACAACAATCATATTAATTAGAAGGTGGTGAGGCAGGATGGTTCTGTGGTGCAGTTTAAGATTAAGAGGCACACACCTAATGAAAGTCTATTGTTAACAACAGGGTTTGTCAATGAGGCAGATCAGATTCTGATTTGATGGGCAGCCAATCAATGAAACAGAAACACCTTGGAATTGGAGAATGAAGTTACAACTGATGTGTTAAAGCAGCAGACAGGAGGTATCCACTAAAAAGGGACTCTGCTACTTTACTCCAAACTCTGTTCCTCCAGACCAAGAAGACATTCTCAATCAAATACTGAAGTTTGGTTCTACTACTCCTGACTACTATAGTATGTAATAGTTTTCTCTATTCATTCATTTCCCCATTCCTATTCCTTTACTGCATATAATGGAATATATGTGCAAAAAATTAAAGAATATATAAATATATATACTGGCTAAAATATAATTGACTGTTTAAAGCAAAATAATAAATTATATTGTAGAGTTTATAAATACATAGAAATAAAATGTATGTGATAGTAACATGAAGCAGAGGAGAAAGAAAATGAAAGCATACTCTTGTTAGATTCTTACATTATATGTGAAGTAGTCAAAAACTATTTGAAGGCATAATTTGTAATAAATTGAAAATGCATATTGTAAAACCCTATAGCAGGAACTGATGAAATAAACAAAGAAATGTCAGTGATCAAAAGTGTAGGAGTTCACTCTACAAAAACCAGCTACATAATTGTAGAAAGGAGTGCATAACTGTCTGGCTTAGAAAAACAGCTAAGAATGACATAATAATGTGACACAAAAAGAAAAATAGTTAGGACAACAGTGATAGACTTTATTACATAAGGCTTTAAAAGCTTGTTCATCAAAAGATTCCACAGGCAAAATTGAAAGCAAACATCAAGTGTGGGGGTGGGGGAATCTCAAATATATTCCAGAAAAAGGGTTTTTATTACCAATATATTAAGAGCTATTACAAACTAGTAAGAAAATTATAGAAATTCAAGTTTTAAAAAGAATAAGATATGAGCAGGTAATTTGTAATTATGGAATAATGGGCAAAAATAACTTTTTTAAAAGATGAATGGCACTGGCAACCCTTTGGTTCACAGGCCAATGCTCAATCCACTGAGCCACACCAGCCAGGGCAAAAATACCTTTATCCTAACTCCATGATATACATAAAGTACAATATTAGATATAGATAGATTAGATATAGATATAGATATAGATATAGATATAGATATAGATATAGATATAGATCTTGTCCCCCAAAATAACTTAAGCTCAATTCTGTACATTTGGATGGTGGATTTAATGCATGGAATTTTATAATGTAAAGCTGCCATCAACCAGAATAAGCAAAGTGCCATTTTCAACTCTTCTACCATTTATCAGGTAGTCCCAGCCAGTGGAAATCACTTATCCACCAAAATATGACAGAATATAACTAGTATTTGAAATTAAGGCTCATTTTTCAGAGATCACTTCAATGAGTTGGAAGATATAGATACATGATTCTTGCTTTTATGAATTCACAATCAAAGGAAGAGAAATTATATGTGTAAATATTTTAATTAACTGAAAGTTGCAATAAGACAAGTCCTATGCACATTCCAGAGTGAAGGCATAACTTTAAGATTAAAGAATTAGAAATTAGAGATTAAAAGGCAAGCATTGGGTATCTAAAATCTGTTGCACCTTAATGATAATATATGTTTGAAGGATGAAGGAAGAACATACTTTTGTCTTATTTCCTACAGCTTTAATTTTTCCCTTTTGATTGTTATGTTTATCTAATAGCCATCCAAATGGATAGCCTCCAAAAAATGAACCCACAGGTAATTGTAAAAAATTTATTTCCTTAAAATATAGCTTCCATCAGTCATGTAAGGTTTATAAAACTGCTCTTTAAAACAAACATTTTGAAAATAACTAGTTAAGACAAATTCATACGAACCTGTAATACTGCTCTTTCTGGTAATAGTGAAATGTCATATTCAGGAGCCTCACCTATGAAAGAGTCTTCAGACAGACTTTGTTCAGGAGGAATGACTTGTTCTTTACCAGCTCTTTGGTATTTTATCTTGTTTCTCCATTTTTTCAATTGAAGTTCATGTTTTAACAACTGCCAGTAAAATAATTGACAAATTCCATGGTATTGTTATTAGGCTTAAATGAGATGATATATATAAAGCACAATGCTTGACACAATGATAGTCTGTGTTAAACATTATTATCATCAGAACATGAATTATCATTATCCAGAGCATATTTAATATTCTTTGAACCACCAAAGCATCACAGACCATTTCCATTAGTTGTCATATGACATTGGCACAGGCAGCCACCTTGAAAATGTGGCCCAGCCTCCTCTTTGATAAACAAGAAAGCTGAAGACCACCATGCCAAGATTCTGGTAACCACGAACCAGCATTTGGGTCATGAAAGGGAAGTAGTTAGCAGAAAAATCAAAAGGAGAGTCAGAAAGAAAGAATTTGGGGATTTGCCTGATTTATCATTACAGAAAGTCCCAATTTTAGCTTTTCATACAGTCTTGAAAGGTGCATAATAAAAGAAGAAGCTTCAAGAGTAAATAAGTGTTTCACTCATTCACACACAAGCACACACACACATGATTTTATTTTAATATACATACACGTATTAGAGCCTAAGGAAGAGCATGCATTGGAGAACTAGCATGCAGAAATGTTCCGTCAGTCTTCTCCTAGCACACACCACCATCCTCACTCTACCTATGTGCCTTCAGAATGACTGTGTGACCAAAAATCACATAGCTAGAAGAAAATGTTTTCTCTAAATACCCAATTGACGATATAATCATATACATGCACATGAAGGATAATGCTATTATTTTATGTGCACCATGCATTTTTATACATATATTAATATGTATCTACTGTGTGCAAAACATTATGCTCAGCATATGGAGCTGCTTAAGAGAACCACACCATCTGCTCACAGGGCTATTCAGTTTAAGGGAGGTATGCAAGGAGCAGAATGGTCAGGTAGTGTTACCTATTTCCCCATTGGACAATCAGTGATCAGACATGTAGGGCTGGAGTCAAAACTCTAGGGAACACAGAGTAGTACAAAACAATGAGTAAGCACACTTAAAACAGTAGTACCCAAAGTATAACCACTTAACTGGCAATGTTGAAAATGTAGTCCACAAAAGCCAAATGCTAGAGGTATCCTGCAACCAGTTCAATACCAGTAGATTATAAACTTCTAAGGAGCGAGAACTATGCTTTAGACGTATCATATCCACCACAGACTCTAGCGCTGTTTCAAGCATTATATGAGCAGTAAATCTACTCATACTCTTTTTCAAAGGTGTGTGGTATCATTAGTCTCAACATCTGAACCAATTTTGGGTGGGATCCTGCCTTCCACAGGGGCAACCACAAAACAGAAGGTTTAATTTCTTCCTATTTTCCTCTTTCTTTTTATCCCTACTTTGTATTTCAAATAATATTAATAATGTAACTACAAAAAATTTCAGTATGTTTCTATGTCTAATCCTGTATTACTATGAATATCCTAAAATATTAAATAATAATATATTAACAGCTTAAGCAAACTAGAGATATTTTTTAGTTTGGAGGAGTCCAAACTAAACTTAAAGGATCATTCTTAACTGGAACCCAAACTGTTACCTATTCCCCATTGGACAATCAATGATCAGATATGTAGGGCTGGAGTCAAAACCCTAGGGTACACAGAGTGGTGGAAAATAATGAGTGAGCACACCTAAAACAGCAGTACCCAAAGTATAACTACTTAACTGGCAATGCTGAAAATGTAGGTCCTCCTACATTTTCAGGTCCTCCGTTTTAATTGCTGTAATTCCTAGTGGGTGTCCCAGTTAAGAATGATCCTTTAAGCTTAGCAATTTAATAAATTTAAAAATAATTTAACTTTAAGATTATAATTTATTAAATCAACTGTTTAAAAAGAATAAATAGCAATTGAATCTCTAGAAAAAATAAATTTATTCCATCTTTATTATTTATTCCTCTATTATAATCATATTGGATAGTTTCTCTTCCATTTTAAATATCTATCTCCATCTAAACACTTGCATCAGTATCTTTACAAGAAATTTAGACAAAATGTTAAAAGATTTTTCACTGGTGCTCATAGTTGAAAAAAAAACAAAATGTAGTAGGAAATCTTCTGGGTAGCTGAAGTGAAATTTAAATTATTAAGTTAAAAGAACAAACACCCAATCTAAAGCACATAATAGTCAGAATTTTAGTATTTTCCACACATAGCATTATTATATGAGGAAACATCAATATAATAGCAAAATTTTGTTTCTAAAAAAAAATAAGTTTCCGAGACTTCTGGACAAGATGGAGGCATAGGTGGACACACTGTGCCTCCTCTCACAACCAAGACTAAGGACAACAAAAATATAGAACCAAAAAAAAAACAACTGGAACAGATAGAAAATTGAATTTTACGGAAGTCTGACAATGTTTCACCCAGATCAGTAAGAGGGTTGGAGTCAACGGCCGGCAGAGAGGGGTTGTGGCAGGAAAAGGCTGTGGTTGGTGGTCCTGGGTGCGCAGGTGGTGGTTGGCACACCCTGGGCACACCGGCAGCAGTTACCTAGCACAGGGAGGCAACAAACAGACCAAGCAAGGCACACAAGGAGGATGACCATGGGCACACATTCGCATGCAGATAAACCAGATGAAAACCGGCAGCAAGACAGACTGTGCAATGTAGGGCCCCAGCACTGGGAAATAAAGCCTAAAAGCACCGATTGAAAACACTTGTAGGGGTTGAGGTGCTGGGGGAGAATCCCAGCCTCACTGGAGAGTTCGTTAGAGAGACCCACAGGGCCTTAGAACATACACAAGCCCACCCACATGGAAATCAGCACCAGAAGGGCCCAATTTGCTTGGGAAAAGTGGCAGAAGGGACTGGAATATGAGAGAGAGCTGAGCAAGTGCCATTGTTCCCTCTCGGACCCCTCCCCCACATCGAGCATCACAACCCAGTGACTGGGTTGCCCCGCCTTGGTGAACACCTAAGGCTCCACCCCTCACTATGTAAAAGCTACAACCAGACCAAAAAAAAAAAACCCAAAAAACAAAAATGGCTCAAATGGGAGAACAGATCAAAGCCCCAGAGCTAATTCATCTGAGCAACCAAGGGATAGCCAACCTATCTGAGCTAGCTCAAAGCACTGGGTAGCTAACCTATCAGATGCATAGTTCAAAGCACTGGTGATTAGGAAGCTCACAGAATTGGTTGATTTTGGTCACAAATTAGATGAACGAATGAAGGCTACAATAAGTGAAATGAAGAAAAATGCACAGGGAACCGATAGTGATAGGAAAAAAAACTGGGACTCAAATCAATGGAGGGGACCAGAAGGAAGAAAGAAACAACCAAATAGAAAAGAAGGAAGAAACAAGAATTCAAAAAAATGAGGAGAGGCTTAGGAACCTCCAGGACATCTTTAAATATCCCAACATCCGAATTATAGGGGTACCAGAAGGGGAAGAGGAAGAGCAACAAGTGGAAAACTTATTTGAACAAATAATGAAGGAGAACTTCCCCAATCTGACAAAGGAAATAGACTTCCAGGAAGTTCAGGAAGCTCAGAGAGTCCCAAGGAAGTTGGACCCAAGGAGGAACACACCAAGGCACATCATAATTACATTAGCCAAGGTTAAAATGAAGGAGA
>PVKU01010817.1:0-48655 GCA_004027475.1 Anoura caudifer | reverse complement strand
TCCAAAGGGACCAGCCCTCCGTGAGGAGCAGGCCCAGCGGGTTCAGTGGCTGACAACAGCATCCACCGAGGAAGCCTCTGCCGAGGGCGGAGGCAGCACGGACGTGTGCAGAGAAGGCAAACCCGCAAACTCCTGCGTGTCACGCAGAGGCCCGTCCCTCCTGTGCATGTCCCTCCTCCTCTGCGGCTCCGGGAGGCCCAGGAAACAGCCCCGTCAGCCCAGAGCAGAGGCCCTCACACCTGGTACCCTAGGTGTGTCCGAAGTGTTCCTGATTCGTGGTTTAAATACAACAGCTTGTGAATGCTAAACCCTGAAAAGGAATAAATTATGGTAAGGGCGGCCACACAACGGTCACTCTGACACCTGTGTGCTGCCTTGGAGGAGAGCTTCAAGAGCATCTTCGTCCTGTGTCATCCTGGCTAGAAGGCTGATGACCGCTGCTCTTCCAGAGCAGGAAGCCAGGGAGCCCCGGGGTCACGGAGAGCCCAGCAGGGCGCAGGGAGGACAGGACCTCTGAGAAACGGCCCTGGTCTGGAACTGCGCGAAGGGGTGCTGAGGAGACGCTGGGACGCAAAGTGAGCGAGGCCAAGGAGGCGGGCAGAGCGTTGGTGTCCGCTCGGGCCGGTCCTTGAGTCCCTCCCGTGGAGCTCCCGCCGCGGCCACCGCCCCTCGCCCGGGAGGGAGGTGGGTGGTCAGTGGGTGTCGTCAGCGCCACCCCGCCCTGAGTGAGTGTGCGCGCCGCGGGGCACTGCGGGTCCCTCCCTCCCTGCGCGTCCTCCTCCTGCAGGCGGAGCGAAGGTCCGGCTTTTCCTTGGAGTCTCCCACCCTCCTAGCAGAGAGGGGCTCGGCTGGCTGAAGCTGAGCCGATGCCCGCGTGGCATCACCCCTCAGCTGGGTCAGGAAAAGGCAGGTGTCACCAGACCTCGGGGTGCGGGGGCGGAGGTGGTTGGAGGCTCTGGGAACTGGGGCGCTTTGCGTGAGGCGACGCAGCCCCCTCCTCATCCCCACCCCTGCGCCCCCCCATTCTCCCTTCGTGGCCCCCACCTGCCCGGGTCAGCATCCCCACCCAGCCTGATGCCTCCATCCAAGAAGTGAGCGGGACCCGCTAGTCCTGATTGGCTGGTGCTAGCAGGTTGGTCTCCATGGCAACCGCCTCCCAGCTCCGTGGCAACCAGAGCCAGAGAGGAAGATGGTCCCCGGAGCTCCGCTGCCCCACCCTTCAGCTCTCTGCCTGGAACCCGAGAAACCCACCCTCCTCCCCCAGCCCCGGTCCAGGCGGCGCCCTGCCCCGCCCCCAGAGCGCGAGCCCATCCTCCCGAGGAGCCGCCCCTGTGCCAGGCTGCGGGAGACACTGTCACTGCCCCGGCTGGGCGCAGACAGGCAGAGTCAGGGCGCCTGTGGGCGGGAGGGTGTGTCCTCCACCCGGTCCTCTGCTGGCCCCGCCCCGGAGCCCCCTGCTGGGCATCTCTCTGCTGCACGAACCGCCCACCCTGCATCCTACGGCCCTGCAGTCGTTGGAAATCAGTCCATCCGTCTGTCCCCTGCGAGGACTCCCTTCCCGCCACTTGGCCTCCACTCCCAGGGGCTGCAAGTCGCCCGGCCTGTCCTTCCTAACTCCACCGGTGTGACCACTGCAAACCAAAAGCCCATCAGAGGGTTTGAGGGGCCGCGTAACCAAACGGTAAACGCTGGAAGTGAGAGGCAACCGTTACACAGACCCTGTCAGGAGAAAGCGGAGGGTGAGCTGGCAAGGGACCCTGGGGCTGGAGGACAGCGGAGCAGCGTGCCCGCAGAAGGGGCCCAGGCTGGCACCTCCGGGCCCTGCCCACTTCCCGGAGGGCCAGGTGGGCGAATTCTGCCCGGTGTGGAAAGTGGTCCTGCTGGCACCCCGGGGTGCCTGGCACTCTCGGAGGGTCAGGGTCGCCTTTGCGCCCAGCTCCCCCTCACCCAGATGTGCAGGGGGCGTGGGGCGGCTCTGGCAAGGGGGACCCCGCTACAGAGCACCTTCCCACCCCCATTCAGGAACGCCAGCAGGGACCGGCGGGACGAGTCCAATGCCGCGCCCCCAAGCCTGCCTACACCACACTGTCATCGGGACCAGAGGCCACCAATGCGGCCCAGGAGGGCTGCCGGCTGGCTAACACAGACAACCTAAACACAGCTGCCCAACTGCGCAGGAAACAGTACAAAAACCACCAGCCCGACTGGGAACGTCCCAGCCAGGCTAAGAAACGCTGGCTGACCATGTGCGGCGGTGCGGAGGTGCAGGACGTGCGGGGGGCACCTGGCTCGGGCTGGAAAACAGCCACCCTGGGCCGTCCACAGGCAGCGGCCCACGTGGCGAGACACGGGGAAACCCCGGCAGGGGCAGACGAGAGAGAAGAGCCCACGGAAACCCTGGAAACGGACACCGCGCTGGCCAGGCTGCTTCGCAGGCAAAACAACAGCGCCGTCCAGGAATCCCTCAGCGGGGCACAGAGGGGAGACACGTTGAAAGGAGAGTCAGTCGGGAGCCCAGGGAGCCTGGGTCGTGGCGCCGCCCCCCGCACCTCCAGAGCGTCGGGAGAGCGGACAGAGAGCTGAAGAAGGACCCGGAGAAACGACCAGGCACAAGACAGAAACTCAGAGGTTCAAGTGGCCGAGCAGACCTGCGTAGGGATTAAGGGAAGGGATTCACATCCAGACCCGGTGGCCGAGGATGCAGGCCCCCCACCCCATCACAGGGCTTCCTTCCTGGGGGCACTTCCGCATTTCCTGTCCCGTGCCCCCCACACCTGCTGCCGAGGCCGAGTCCCAGGTGGGTGCCACTGAGAGGTGGGGCTCCCTCCTGTTGCTCAGCCCCACTGTGGGAGGGGACCCCACCTTGGACACGCCCCCCCCAGCTCCGCTCCTGGGGCGGCGGTTGCACGAAGCCGCAAGAGACCGCCTCCCCTCCCCACCCCCACAGCCCCGGGCGTGGGGTGTCTCTCTGCAGCTGCTTTGCCCGGGGAGAAGGAGGCTGCGGCACCTGGTCCCTTCCTGTAGGCACCAAAGACTTCAAGGCAGCAGGGCACGTGGGGGTCAAGCCTGAGGCGCCCCCACAACAGCGGGGGTGTGGTGCAAGGCAAGGGGGGCTCTAACTCGGAGCGTCCTGGGCTGCAGAGCACCCCTGCCCCCCGCCCCCCCCGCCCCGAGGCGAACGTCCCAGTCCGCAGCCTGCAGAGGGTGACAGGCTCCAGCGGGAGACACGCGGGCTGGGCTGCTCACAGCAGCGAGGAGCCTGGGGGTGGCGTCAGCACCCGGAGTTGTTAAATACTTCATCCAAAATGTTCAATTTCCAACAAAAAAACGACCAAACAGGAAAGTGAGCCACACAGCAGGGAACAGGCAGGCAGCAGAGACGGCCCGGGCAGCCAGAGGCCGTGCGGGACAGGGGGCTGTGGTCGGTGCGCGCAGCACGGAAGGACGGCACGAAGACCGGGCGGCGGCTGGGACGCTGGCGCAGCGGACAGAGCCCCAGCAGGACGGGACGCCGGCGCTCGCTGCCCAGCGGGGTGGAGGAGACGGGCTGGCAGCAGCAGTGGTGGACCCGAGGGCGGGTCACGGGAGAGCGGGCACCCTGAAGGGGCGGGAAGGGGAGACGCACGCAGCCCCAGGAACGCGGCGCGCCGGCCGGCACCGACAGATGCCACGAGGAGCCCAGCCGGGAGTCGTGGCCGGAAACGCCCCAGGTTCACTGGAAACCACCCCCCGCACCTTCAGGAAGCTCAGGGACTCCATGTGTGCAGACAGACCCACAGACGCACGGGACAGAGACACGGACCGTTGGACAGAATCTTAAAAGTGAGCGCTATTGGGACCAGTGAGTTAGTTTGGCAAGACTGGAGAGTTCAAGATCGATAAAAATCAACTGTATTTCTATCAACTTTTAATGAACAATCCGAAACGTAAGTAAAAGAATTCCATTCACAACAGCACAAGGAATGGACTGCAGAGGAATGGATTCAACAAAGGTCACCTGGAGGTGGCAGAAGCTGTCTGCACATGACCCGCCTGCGGGTGACTGTTCGTGAGGCACGTGGAGCCCACGAGGGTTGGTGCGAAGACGGAGCACGAGGACAGCAGGCGCAGACGCCAGCACCAGGCAGACGGGACCCCCGCAGAGGACGAGGTGGGCTGGGGGTTTGCACCACCAGGCGGCAGGGAAACGGGAACGGAAACCACGCGTCGCAGCACCACGGGAGACCCGCCCAGCGGAGCGCCGTGTCTGCCCGCCGCGCTGGGCGCGAACGCAGCCCGCAGGGCCAGGGAGGGCCAGGGAGGGCCGTGGTGGGGCTGCCTGAGACCCAGCTCTGCAGGGACGCGGGGTGCACTGGGACTCTGCCAGGGAGCATTCTTGAAACGAAGCAGAGGGGCGGGCAGGTTGTGGTTGCCGATGGCTGAGAGCCAAGGCAACACGAGTCCAGGACAAGACGCGGGTCAAGGTGATGTGAGGCCCCCAGCTGATGTTCCGACGGGGCCCCAGAGTGGTGGTGTGCCAGCCTCCCGGCCCGCAGCTGCCTCTCACAACACACAGGCAGCTGTCCGAGCAGACTCCGCAGTCCTGAGTGGCAGGTGGGAGCTTGCACACTCTCAGTGGAATTGTCTGGACACCCCAATGGGCTCTGCATGCTGGGTGCCTGTCCCTCACCTTGCCTGGGCTTGGGGTCGCTAGTCTCAGGGAGCCTCCTCTGGCTGCTCACCCCTCAAACCGTGCCAGTGCCAGACTTGGGTCCTGTGCACTGGTGCCTGGCAGCCCCGACCCCAAGCCCCAGCAGCCAGGCTGCGGCAGAGGGGGTGGGGACAGCAGGCCCGGGCACCGAGGGGCCTTCTCAGCTCTACACGGCCTTCCTGCACCGCGCTGTTGCAAACCAGTGACCGCACCCCGTCCCCTGGAGTTGTACTCGGCCAGTGGAATGTATGGGGAGGGGCCAAATGGGGAGGGAACCCACTCCGTTCCAGCCACAGGTGGTACGGCTCTGCTGGTCTGGCTGTGGGGACAGTGAGCAGTCTCTCCCAGCTCCTGCTCCAGGGCCAGTGCCTCCCCAGTACCCAGCCCTCATGGCACCAGTCAGCCAGGGCTGAGCTCCCCCCGCCCCCACCGACCACTAGACATCCAAGCCAGGCAGCGACACCCAATTGGCCTCACAACCCCAGGGCCTGGGCTGCGCAGGGCTGAGGACAAGCCCTAAGCTGAGGTGGCCCTGTGTGAAGGTGTAGGGGGTGGTGCCTTGTGGCAGAGGGTCCCTCCCTTGGCCCGGCTGGCTGCCCCTGCCCACGGTGGACAGGAGGGCATGAGTGTGTGTGCGTGGGGACGGTGTGGAGTCACGCCCGAGGCCGGGATACCTTCCGGTGCCAAACACCGAAGTTAAAGGTTTATTACCCACAGGAGGGCCCTCTGCTGCTCAGGGCTGCTGGCCAGCGTCCACTCTGGCTGAGGCCATGTGCAAGGTCTGTCCTCGAGTAGGTCCCCCTTGCCCACCCAGGGTCCACGGCCAGGCCTCCCGGGAGTCCAGCCCCTGGGCACGCAGCCCCTGGGCGGGGCAGGTCACTTGGCTAGGTCCTCGGCCACCGACTTCCGGATCTTGTCCTTGAGGTAGGCGCCTTTCTGCCAGTCGGACTTGAGCTCCAGCCACTCGTAGTACGGGACCTGCGGGTGGGGTGGGGAGGGTGAGCTGGGCCCCACGTCCTGACGTTGTGGGGGCCGCAGTGGGGACCCGAGCCACGTGTGTCAGGGCTCAGAACTGGGCGGGGCTGAAAGCGGCTTGAATGTTTGAAGAGCTGTTCACAAAGGACACCCAGAGACGACACCATGACAGGACCCCATGGGGCTCGCACGGCCGCAGGCCCTGGCCCTCCCCAGGCCACCGCCCTCCGGAAGGAGAGGCGGAGGCCCTGAAGGTCTCCCAGGTGGGAGCCGTACCTGCAGCCCCGCAGATGCCCGCCCTGTGCCGCCCCCACCTGCCCGCGGGCACTCACGTCCACCACGAGGAAGCCGGCCGCCTGCACGTGGCGCCTGGCCAGCACGAAGCGCCCCAGCAGGTCCTTGCTCCGGCTGCTGAAGTTGGGGAACTCCCAGCGCAGGAAGGCCAGCCTGGGGGGCAAGGGGGGCGCTGGGTGCTAGCTGCTGTCCCTGCCCTCGCAGGGAGGGGCAACACCAGACAGGAGCCAAGGAGCGACCCAGGAGCCATGTGCCCTACCTCTTGGCCCCGGGGGGCAGCGGCTGGCCCTCCGAGGGGGGGGCGAGGTGAGGGGCCACGAAGTCCCTCAGGGGCAGGAACTGGCCCTCCGCATCCAGCAGCACCTCAGCGTCTGCGGAGGAGGCGGCAGATGACGACCTTTGGAGTTCCCCAGAGAGCGCAGGGGCGCCCAGGGGAGGCCGCAGAGCAGATCGGGCGGGAGGGAGCCTCACCTAGAACCCAGCCGTACTGCGTGGGCACCGTGAAGTGGCCCTTGTCGGCGCTTCCCAGCAACCCCTTCAGGGCGCCCTGCAGCTCCTTCTGCAGGGGCGTCGCCTTCCTGTCAAGGGCTGAGGGCCTGGGGACCAGGGCGGAGGCTGGCAGCAGGGGGCCAGCGTACTCGGGGTGCTCCAGCTGAGCGGTGGCATTAACGTGCAGCAGCTTCTGGAAGGTGCTCTGACGCTTTGGGGACCCGTCACCTGAGGGAAGAGGTGTGGCGGGTGGTGAGGGGAGCTGAGGGCCAGGAGGACCAGGGGGGAGGGGCTGCAGGGCCCTGACCCAGCCCAGCCCCGCTCTGGCCTCGGTCAGGAACAGAGAGGAGCCCCTTCAGGAAATGCGGGGGAGCTGCGGCCCACTCTACTCCCCGCCCGGCACTGGGGCCTGGGGACAGCTGCCCGGCGCCCCTCTGTGCCGGAGGGAGGGACGCCCCCACCGCTCACCTAGGAACTGAGCGTGGAACTCGGGGCGGAGCACAGCCTGGAGCTCGGCCCCCTGGGCCTGCTGCAGCACGCAGAGGGCCCACAGCACGTCCACCTGTAGCGCTGGGTCCAGGCCGGCCAGCTGACACCCCAGCTTCTCATGCACCTGCAGGACAGGGTGGGGGGCGGGGCACACGGGAGGGATCTGCTCAGCAGATGTGGACACCCTGGCTGGCTGGCCGGCGCTGCCTCATGACCTGGCCATGCTGAGGCCAAGGTAGCTGCGGAGCAGCCCTCCACGGAGGCCCTCTGGTCAGGCTGGGCCCCCCTGGGGAAGGTACCAGAACCCCCCCCACCCGCGAGGGTCCACCTGGACAGAAGGACGAGCAAAGCAGCTGGCCAACCGGGTGCTGCCCCTGCCCCCACACAGGGGCCCCGCCTGAGGACCCCCCGGACCCGAGGCTGCTCTGTGCTGGGCAGCTGGTGTGCCGGGTTCCAAGTTGCACCCTCAGACAACCCCTGGGCTGCCTGGCTCCAGCTGCCTCCTTCCACCCGAGGGCTCTGCCCCGCCTCCCTGCGTCCTCACTCGCCACCCATCCCGCCCACAGGGGGAACCCGGGACAGGAGCAGCTGTGAAGACTGCACCAGGCTAAAGAACGCGTCCTCTTGCTCCGGACGGAAGTTCAGGCGGGCGAAGGCCAGGAGCATGTTGCAGAGGGGGGCCGCCGAGATGCTCTGGGCTTTGCTCAGGACGTGCTGGGGGCAGGAGGGCAGAGGGGCAAGATGAGGACACCCTGTGCATGCTGCTCCCACCCCCTGCCCCCACCGGGCTGGTTGCACAGGGCGCAGCCTAACCAGGGAATGCTGTTCCGACCGGCTGCCCGTGACCTGGAGCACAAACCCCACCTTCCCCGACTCTTGTTGGGGACACAACAGAGGGGGTTCCAGCCTCGCCTTCCGCATAGCTCCCCAACGGCCACCAAAGACCGGGGGGATGGGGAGAGAATCGCTGTCGACTCGCTTTCTCCCGGGCACAGTGCCTCTCCGAACACGCCGGAGCAGGGACCCATGTCTGCATCAGGGGGCGTCCCTGTCCCCTGGGCCTCCTCAAGGGACCCACTAGCCTGGGGCCTCAGGTGCGCACCCTGCTCACCTGGGCAAAGGCCTCAAACAGGGGCAGGTTGAGCCACTTGAGGAAGGCGAAGGACTTGGCGCAGCGGGCCACCTCGCTGGACGTGAGGCTGGGCGTGTGGGGGAGCAGGTCGGCGGCCAAGCGCTGGAGCACCTGGGCCTGGTGGAAGCTGAGTTTGCCTTTGGGACAGAGCAGACCCTGGGGTTCACCCGGTGGCCTCCAGGTCCAGGCACTTGGTGTCTGTGACCGAATTTATCCCTGAGGCCCAGTGGGGGAACAGGGCCCATGAGCCACAGTGTTTCTGTGGCAGCCTGCGGAGCCGGGGCCTGCCACGGGCGGTGCGGGCCCCGAATTTGACTCGGCTGCAGCTGGAGCGCCCGCTTGCCCCGGGACAGGGCTCACCGTAGGCGTAGGTCAGGTCCAGGAGGATGCCTTTGGTCAGGGGGAGGGGCTTCTGCACCAGGTGGTAGGAGATGGCCCGCAGCAGGGGCACCGACCGCCGGTTCTGAGCTGCCAACGCCACCAGCACCCTCCGCAGCTCCTCAGGGCTGAACTGCTCCACCAGCTCCAGGCTCTGTCAACCACAGCCGGCAGGGGTCAGGGCGGGCCCGAGGGCCGGGGTCCCATGCAGTGCGGCCCCTGTGAGACAGCGACTGGGCCTGAGCTCTCTGACCACAGGCCCTCTAGGCGGCTCCTGGGGCGCCCTGTCCACAGCCCAGTTCGCCCCCAGGGCCAGGCCCCACTCAGGGTGGACGCGTGCGTGAGGCCTCTCGGGAGGGAGCTGAAGGACCAGGGTCAGGCCGACCCTCTCCGCAGGCCCCGCCCTCAGCCCCCGTACCTTGTCCTCCAGGCGTGTCATCAGCGACGCCGAGAGGTGGCCTGTCTTTGTCATGATGGCCACCAGCGTGCGGCTGTCCTCGATCTCCGCCCAGCGCCGCTCCAGCTGCAGCAGCAGCTCAGCCAGCAGCTCCCCGGAGCCACGCTCCTGCATGTGGGTGGTGCTAGTCTCGGCCAGGAAGGCCAGGTGCTTGTACCTGAGCCTGCGCAGGCGCCAGCGCACCTCCTGCTCCACTGACCGCAGCTCCTTGGAGGACGCGGGCAGCTCCAGCGCGTACAGGCTCCGGAGCAGCTTCACGAGGGTCCCGTGCCAGACGGCGGTTATCTTGGTAGGAAGGAGACCAGGCACAGTCACCATGGACCCCCAGGGTGGGCCCATGGGTGGAGCTACTGTCCAGCTCCTGTCATCTGCAGTGAGAGCTCCGAGTGGCGAGGCTGCCCCAGAGCCTCCCCGACTCACGTCCACCCGGCTCTGCAGATGGACGGCAGAGTGAAGCCCACGGGGTGTGACTTGGGGTCCGGGAGGGACCGGGAGGCTTTTACAGGCCAGTTGTGCCAACAAGCTCATTCTCTGCTGACAACTGTTAGCTGTTAAAGACGGACTTTTCACCCTGGCTGGTGTGGCTCAGTGGACTGAGCACTGGCCCGCAAACCAAAGGGTCACCTGCTCCATTCCCAGTCAGGGCACATGTCTGGGTTGCGGACCAGGTCCCCAGTAGGGGGCACATGCGAGGAAACCACACGCTAATGTTTCTCTTCCTCCCTCCCTTCTCCTGTCTAAAAATAAGTAAATAAGTAGAACCTTTAGAAAAATTAGAAAACGAGAACAACTGTAATGTTAATTCTGGGAAGCCCAACCCCGGAGCCCCTTCCCTCCAACAGAGCAGCCTGCTGGCCATGTGTCTGCAGCTGCCCAGGGAGGTCCTTTGCCCTGAGACATGTCGGCATCACTGAACCCTGTCACGCCACACCCCCAGGCTTTGGGGGAAGAGCAGCTGCCACCAGCCCTCCCAAGACTCAGGCGTGCTTGTGCACATGCCAGGGACCAGCAGTCCTCGGGCCCTGCCACCCCGCACATGGAATCTCCCCGAGGCCTGTGCGGGCGCAGCAGACGAGGAGCCTGGCCCTCCACGCCCCGGTGCCTCCCTCCTCCACAGTCCCCCGCCCGGTCTCTGAGCGAGTGCAGTGGCGCTGTGCCCCACAGGGTGCACTTCCAGGCCTCAGAGCCGCGGGGCTGCCTTTGGAGCCCTGGGGCCCGGACCCGCCGTCTCGCAAGGTGGGCAGGGCTCTTACTGCTGGTGGCACAAGGCTCCTGACCTTGGCCTCTGTCTGTCCACTAGTGGGACAGGCTGCTGAGGGGGCACCGAGACCATATGCACGGCTCAAGGAACAGAAAAGCTGCGTGTGAAGGGCTGGGGGAGGAGGAAGGTACTGAACTGAATCTCAGTACATGGTTACCCGGCAAATGCCGTGTTCCCCGTTTGTTATTGGCTGAAACTTTGTTACAACGTTCAGTCTCATGTCTGCACCTTCTGCGTCTGTGTTCAATGGAACAAGCCTCAGAACAAGAGGGCCCCTAACTAAGGTAATTTTTCTGAGCTATGTCCTCCCTCATCTTCGCCTGACCCTTGGACGAGCTGACTGGCTGGACGATGCCCACGCCCCCCTCAAGTTCTGGGCTCCCCCACTTGCCGCCCCACACCTCCTCCGGCTTCAAGAGTGTGCTGCCTCCTGCCAGGCCCGAGGGGCGGGGCACCAGCAAGCCGACCTCGGGGTGTGTTCACTGTGAGGACAGCCACGGCCCCCGACAGGGCTGCTGGGAGGGCTCACAGACCGGCTGCCTTGGACTCCCGCACCCACTCGAGGCCCCGGAACCCACCTGACTGTTGGCGAGGTGCAGAAGCTGCTGGAAGCGGGCATCCTGCACGAGCGGGGCCTTGTCCTCTGGCTTCTCGGACAGCAGGCGGGAGAGCTGGATGAGTGCGAGGGCCGCGTGGTTCTGGTGCAGGCAGCGGCCGCCCCCAAGCAGCCCCAGGAGCTCCTCCGGCCGAGTGGCCTTCTCAATGAGCTTGTCCACCTCCTGGTGCTCTGGGTAGGGGGTAAACACCCGTTCCTTCTCCGCATGCTGTGACAGGGACCCTGGGACATGGGAACTGGGTGAGGCAGCTGAGGAAGCCAGAGTCTTACGGGCTGCCCGGGCCAGCCTCAGCCGGCCCATGGGAGGCCCCGCAGGGGCCAGGCGAGCAGCCTCTCTCAGGAGACACGTGCATCGTTTCACCAGGCGAGCGGCCATGACGGCGGGGCGGCGATGCTCCCAGCAAGTGCTTTCAAGGCCCTTAAGAGAAAGAGAGACAAGGGGCGGGCTCTTCTCAACTCACAAGTGCAAGGGCACGTGGCAGAGGAAATGGAGTCACAGCCACACTCTCCACCAGCCAGCCCAAGGGATGGCATGTTTTCTTTCCCAGACCTCAAAGCTCAGGAGCTCAGTGAGGGGTGGGCAGCGCTTAGCCCCCTGGAATGGGAGTCTCCGCAGCGAGGGCCTGGGCACCTTCACTTTCAAATGTTAAGAGTCCTCAGGATTAAGAATTAACGGAGAGAGTCGCCCTGGCTGGTGTGGCTCAGTGAATTGAGCGCTGGCCTGCGAACCAAAGGGTGGCCGGTTCAGTTCCCAGGCAGAGCACATGCCTGGGGTGCCCAGTAGGGGGCGCGTGAGAGGCAACCACACATCGATGTTTCTCTCCCTCTCTTTCTCCCTCCCTTCCCATCCCTCTAAAAATAAATGAAACCTTAATAAAAATAAAAGTGAGAGGCAATGGAACACGTTATTTTCGATCAGACTGCTCCTAAAAGTCCCTGAACACAGACTCTATACACCACAGCTCCTTTGGTTGCATCTTAACACTCAGGCAGGGTGAGTTCCCCCAAGTCACCAACCCGCTTAAAACACACACTAACTCCCAAGAGCGAAACTCCCGCACCAACCACCGATGGCACTTCGCATGTGGCTCAGACCTGTCTTCAAGTTTTACGTCTCCTCCCGGCAGCCCGCGCCGCCTTCTCACCAGGCCGGGTGGGCAGCGCCGGCTGCCCGGCCCTCACCTCCCGCCACAGGGCCCAGGAAGTCGCCCTCCCCCTTCCCGAGCCCAGACAGGTTTCCTTCCCCGAGGAGTTTTCACGGATCCCCACGACGCTGCTTCGAACAGATCTGCCTGTCAGTCTGGTTCACCGGGGTCATCAAATGACCTGGGTGAGGCGCGTGTCCGAGGCAGCGGGAAATGTCAACCCGGCCTTCCTCCCGCCAAAACCAGAGCGAGTTTAATCTGGTTTCCCGGAACTTGGGTATGGCCGGCACTTTTCGCTGCCACGCGACCGGTTACTGCAAAATAGCTCGTCCGACTCTACCTAGAGAAAGGGGCCCCGGAGCAGGGAGCATCGGCCCGGGGCGGCAGCCCGCCCGTGCGGCCGCAGCGGGCAAGAGAACCCTACAAGCTAAGGAGGGAACCGAGATCCGGCGCCCGGCGCGGTTTCAGCGCACACCAGCGCGGGGCGCGTCCCAGCGCGCCCGTCCTGCCTCCCCTCCGGACCGCAGCCCCTTCCCCGCGGCCCAGAGACCTACCCCGCAGCCCCGGCCAGCATCGCCGCTGACCTCCACACGTCCCGCACCGACCTGGGCACAGGCCGCGCGGCGCGCCCGCCTACGTCACTCGGAGCGCCGCCGGAAGAGAGGCTGGCCGCAGGTCTCCCGGACGGAAGTCACGCCCACAGCTCTTTTTCCGGTCAGGTGCCATCTTTGTTGAGGTCTTACGGCCGGAAGTCGCTCCGGCTGCGCCTTTCCGGCCGGGTGCCATCTTTGTTGAAGGCAGTGGAGCAGGAGCTAGGGGGCCGCAGTTTAGGAAACTGGGAGGGGAAGAGAATTCAAGAGCCCGGAATGGAGGGTTAGAAGGCCTGTGCGCTCTGCAGCCGGTATTGGGCCTCCTGAGGGGTGTGTGGGCGGCCCTGGTTCCCGCAGCGCGAGGAGTGGACCGGCCCGGGGCGGGGGGCGGGGCCGCCACGTGCAGACCTCCCGCGCGCAGTGGCCGCACCAGCCGGAGGTCGTCCCGAGGGAAGGCTCAACTTGCATTTTGCAATTAAAAAAAGGGAAAGAATTCTGGGATTTTATATCCCATCTTTGACTTTAACTATTGACGTTTAATTTAAACATAACAACATAAAGCGCGGGGTAAGCCAAGCAAAAACGGAACTGAGGTCTATGTGTGTCCTTGGTTAATTGCCCTTTCTGCACAAATGTTTATTTTCCATGGAATTAATAATTGCCTTATGTTTTTGTTTAAGATTTCATGTCTTGCCCTGGCTGGCGTGGCTGAGTGGATTGAGTGCCCCATTGCAAAGCAGGAGGTTGCCGGTTCCATTCCTAGTCTGGGCACAGAGCAACTGTGCACTGACGCTTCCCTCCCTTCCCCTCGCAAATCAATCAATCAGTCAATCAATAAAATGTAAAAAAAAAAAAAAAAAAAAAGATTTCGTGTCTTTATCACAAATTCTACCCCAAATCTGTCATCACTTGCCTAAATCTTTCAAGACACAGGTCACTTTAATCTCCCTGAAGTCCCTCCCTGAGCCTCCGACTTGCATCATCGCTTCTGGGCCAGCTGCCATTTCCTGTCCTGCTTCTGTTTCTCGTTGGTGCCTGAGTCTGGCTGGAGCACATCCTCCAGTAGCTTGATGAGGAAGGAAGAACAAAGAAGTTTAACGACCTGGCTGGTCTCAAACGCCTTACAGCCTCCCGCCATACCGATGGCTTGGCTGCGTGGGTTCAGGAGTCCGTTTCTGATTTGAAGCCTTACTCCGGGAACCTCTAGCTTTCTCGTTTCTCATGTTTCTGCTGGAGAGTCTGAAAACCGTATGTGACAAGTTCACCCATCTGATGGCCTGCCCTTCCTTCCTCCCTCCGTTCCTTCCTTCCTTCTCCCCTCCTGACTCTGTTTCTTTTGGGGAGAATTTCTAGAAGTGTGTATAGCCTCCTTATTCCAGGGTTCTGCTGTAAAGGGGCCCCAGAGGGCCCCCTCACCCCTTTTACCCTGCGAGGATGCACTGAGAAGTCTGCAGTACAGAGGGGTTCTTACCCTACCCTGCTCACACCCAGACTTCTAGGCTCCAGAACTGTTGTTTATACGTCACTGAGTTTATTTATTTATTTGTGTGATGTTATAGCAGCCTGAACACACTGAGATAACATGTAACCCCACAGTTACGCTCCCTGTTATGGACCCAGAGGAGCTGAAAACTTAGGACCCCACGAAAACCAGCACAGGGATGTTTATAGCAGCTTCATCTATAGTTACCCAAACTTGCAAGCAACGCAGATGTCCTTCAGTAGGTAAGCGGGTATGTAAACTGTGTGTGGCTGGCTGCGTGTGGATGCGGAGCTCAGCACTCCTGGGGAGCCTACACGCAGCGAGCCCGTCCGAGGCTGGGTCCCACAGACTCAGAGCTGCATGGCCTCACCCAGCACCAAGACCCTGACTGCGGAGCCCAGTCGCGGCCCTCAGCAAACTCACGGAACATAAGGAGTCCACACTGCTCCCGATGTCCCCAGGGGCACCCTCCCTCTGCGACTCCAGACTCTGTGACAGGGAAATCTGACCGAAGCCCCACTGGAGACTGCCCTTACTGGAGACAGGCCCAGGAGCGGGCAGGACTGCCACCCATTAGCTCCCCCCGCCCTGTTTGGGAACCCTGGGCATTGTCACTCCTCCATTGCCCCCCTCCCTGCTTTCTCTGACCCTTACCCAGGACACAGCTGCCCTGTGTCCTCCTGTCTTGGAAACGTGTGGTTTTGGGGCCCGTGGTTCTTCCGTCAGCCTGGACTGGGAATGCTCCCAGGGACAGGCCATCGCTGTGAAGGGAGGTCACGCCCCACCCCCCAGTTACATGGGAGGCAGGAGCCCAGGTCTGGGCCCAAGCCCACAGCAGTGGTGCAGGTGTGAGAAGTCTGTTCTCCCGGTGGGGCAGCGAGCCCACCCAGGGGAGAGGCAGGTGGTCTGTGAGGCACCTGGATCCTGACCCCCCTGCAGGCTCTGCTCCGCTCCTGTCCCCACGCCCAGCAACGCCCTGAGAGCCGTCAGACCCTGGGGCTGGCATGCTTCCCTCTGGGCAGCTGCCCAGGACAGACACATGTGGAGTGAGTGGGTGTTTAGTAGCCGCAGGGGTAACCTGTAAGTGACACTTTTTTCTTTTTTCTTTTTAAAAATCAATCAGTTGGCTCTTGCATGCTCCCTAACTGGGGACCTGGCCTGAAACCCAGGCATGTGCCCTGACCAGAATTGAACCAGTGACCCTGTGGTCTGCAGGATGTTGCCCAACCCACTGAGCCACACCAGTCAGGGCATGCAGCACATCGCAAGTACCACTGCTATGCTGTGCTGTGGAAATAAGTATTGCTCCCAATCATCAAAAACTATTGCCAAGGGCCTAGTGTCCCTACTGTGCGATGGGGACACGGATGAAATAGAGGCTAGTTACCCAGCCAGTGCTGGGCAGCAAGCAGGCAGGCGGGCCACCCTCCATCAGCCGCCAGTGCACCTCACCCAAATGTCATTGCTCCCTGCCTTCCAGCTGTCCTGCTGTGGCGGCGCCAGACTGGGAGAGAGCCAGCTAGCCCTCCCTGCCGCGGGCGCCCCACACTCTCAGAAGTCTCCCCTTTCCTTGGTTTAATTTAACAGAAACAGGGGTTCTGAGCGGGGCTGGGGGAAGAGCGGCGAGTGGCTGCCAAGCCCGTGGACCTAACTTCATCCCAAGTCCTCGAGACTGTGCGCACCCTGCGTGCAGCCCTGTGTGGGCGCGGGGGCGTTTGCGAGGGCGCCCTCCTGTGGCTGCGGCGGTGCCTCCGTCGGGACAGAGTGTCCGTGCGGAAGATGGAAAGTTCTGGGGGTGGATGGCAGCGATGGTGCCACAGCAGTGGGAATGTGCTCAGTGCCACTGAGCTGTACACCGGGCCATGGTTAGGTTGGTAAATTGTAACGTACGTGCTTTTTGTAAGATTTATAACAATAATGCTGGGACGTTGAGAGTTGAGTCCTGGACCCGGGAGGCTTGGAAACAGCTGAGGCCCAGAGCCCCTCCCGGCGCGCAGCGGAGTTTTCTATCGCCCCTTTTCTGGAGACAGACAGACCACGGCCACTTCCGATGCCCGGGTCACGGTCACGGTTCACGGAGGATGGAGAGACAACGACCCACGTCTGCCAGCAGGGGGCGCCGCACACCCGCGCACCTGCCCATTGCGCCTCCCGCGGACTCTGCTGCCCGAGCCTCGCAGAACCCGCCGGGGATTGGCGCCTCCGCGGCTCTGCGTCCCAGAGCGACACTGCGGGGGGCGGGTCGGTTGCTCGGCAGCCCTCACCTGGGGAATAGCCAACTTCGGCCTTGAGAAAGTGTTCTTTAAAGACTGTTTAAAAGGAAGAATTGCCAAACAAATGCCGGGATGAGAGTGCGTCTGTCTGGAGGGCAAGCCTCGCGGTAACCGCCGCAGGACTGTGAACGCGGCGCGGGGAGGGGCTGCGAGGGAGCTCGGGCCACCGCTGGGGGCTCCTGCGGGGGCGCACCGCGGAGCGCGCCGGTCGAGCCAGGTGCCGCCTCGGTGCGCGCCCTCGCGGGTGGGACGCCACCGTTCTGTCCCTGGTGAGCAGGGTGCAGGTGCAGGAGTGGGGGGTGGGGAGCTGCTTCCTTCTGGGTCTCAGACGACCCCTGAGGGGTCCCCCAGCGGGCCCGCGCCCTCTCCCCCGCCCCCGCAACCCGCTGTGAGCTGGCCTGTGGGTGGCCTCTGGCAGCCGGGCGTGCCCAAGGAGAAGGGCGGCCAGGCTGACTCTCAGGAGCTGGGCGCACTCCAAGCGCTCAAGTGGCGCCCGTGTTGGAAGTGCCCGGGTTCCTGCAGGGCGCCTCCGGGAGTCTCGGTTTGGCCCGTTTCTCGCTCCTTGGTGGCTCATCCAGCCCTCGCCCTCCACTCTCTCTCGGGCGCCACTGCTGTGGACCAGCGGTCAGCTCTCGGAGGGGCCGGTTCGGCCCCTCTTCCCCGCCATCCGGGACCGCTCAGTTGGGGCAGGAGATAGGAAGGAAGGAGGACACTCCGGAGGTGCCCAGGGCTCATACAGCACAGAGACTCTGTTCTAGGACAGGTCGTTCCCACTTTCTGGAAAAGCGCTGAATCCTGGCGACTCACGAATGCATCTGCACAGAAGATGCGACCGGACCCCTGCTTCATTGTAATAGCGTTATCATAAATCAGCCTTGTGGGCCCCCCTTCCCGGTGGCCGATCAAGGGAGATCATGGGAGACACATGTGAAGTCGCTTTAAAGTAATGTAACTACTTGTACATGGGCAATAAAACCCGGCCAGAACTAGCCAGGAAGGATCCGCCCTGTAACAAGAACAGAATCCCTCCAGCCCCTGAGGTCCGTCTCTGCTCGGAGTTGGCCGGCGCCCATGTTCTGCAGAGCGTACCATCGCTTAATAAATCTGCTCTCTCTCTTTCTGCTATGAACCCTCTGCGCATCCGGTTCCATCCTCGGTCCGTGATCACCAAGGAGCCGGTTACCTGTGCCCACCCGCACGACCCGGTTTTCTTGTACGAAGGCTTCGTAACCTCAGCACCTCTTCTCCGTGTCTCCCGTCACTGCCGTTTCCGCGGCGGCCTGTCCGTCCCCTGGGGCGGGTCCAGGCTTCCGCCTGCTGGGACTTTCCCTCAGCATTTCTCACAGTGCTGGAGCCGGCTTCTTCCGGTGGAAGGCGTCTTTTTTTTTTTTTTTTTTTTAAAGATTTTTATGTATTTATTTTTAGAGGGAGAAAGAGAGGGAGAAAGAGAGGGAGAGAAACATCAATTTCTTGCTGCATGTATGTGCCCGACCAGGGACCAAACCCAAAACCCAGGCACGTGCCCTGACCCGGAACCCAACCTTCGACCTTTCGCTTTGCAGGATGATGCCCGACCCACTGGGCTGTGCAGGTGAGGGCGAGAAGACCTTATTTATCCTCATTTCTGAAAGCTAGTCTCTTTGAGGAAAGAGTTCTAGGTCGACAGGTGTTTTTCTTTGAATGTTAACGGTGCTTCTTCACCGTCTCTGGAGCTGCAGGGAACTCAGCCTTCATCCTCGCCTTCCTCCCTCCGCCTCACTTCTCCAGCTGCTTGGAAGACTTCTGCTTCGTCAGCGGCTTTGGGTGACAGGACAGGACGTGACGTCACTCTTGCGACCGGGGCTCTTGGAGCCCCTTTGATCTGTCACGACGGGCCTTAGGGAGCCTGTCTGGATGGTGATGAGAGGACTTTGGGGGGGGGTGACTCTGGGGAGCCTGTCTGAGACGGGCCTCCGCCCGAGAGCAGGGACCCCCACAAGTGTGGTGGGGGTGGGCCCTCACTCTCAGGTCCCCACTCTTGCTGTGGCTGTCACCTGCCCGGGCAGGGCTTCTCTAACTCCCCTGCTCCCCGGCCTTTGAGTCCTCAGAGCAATCGCCCACAGTGTCTTTCCCTCCCACTGAACCCAAGTTCCGGGCATGCAGGGGGTGACACCCCCGGAGGCTGTTCCAGGCACCTCGAGGACAGTGAGGAACAGATGGGCCACCGGGCTCCTTGAGGGTGTGTCTGCAGGAAGGGCCTGGGGAACCAAGGGGTTTGCTGCTGGCCTCACACACCATCAGCAGCTCCGCCCGCTTTGCACCCATCACCGGTCCGTGTGGTTGTCCGCCCTGATAATACCTCGCACAGCGAGCATTTGGTTGTGGGGGTGCCGGGAGAGGGAACCCTAATTATAGTGCTCTCTGGGGGAGCCCGCAGCTCGGGCACCATGGTTACAGCCCAAGTCTGCCTGGGACTCACAAGGGTTTCTTGTTTCCACGCTCAGCGTGACGGTGGATTTACATAATGGATGTTTGTCAAGGGTTTCAAGTGACCACTTTTACGGGCTTCCAGCTTTTCAAGAAAGAAGACGTATTTTTGGAGTTTCTGATTTTCATAACCATGTGGGCCAGCCTCCAGGGACAACCGGTGCATCCTGGGAAGGGGCCTCATTTACATGTCACTGTTCGAAGCCTCGCCTCGGAAGCAGCCTTGGAATTCCTAACAGTCTGAGTTATCGTGGGCGTCATTTGCTTAAAAATTCACCATGGTGCAAAAAATATGTGAGGAATGCGGGTTAAAAGGCCTGGGTTGGAGCCACAGTCCTGCTGCGTCAAGTAGGATCAGTGAGGCCTTGGGCCTGGGCAGGGGGCTGCCGCCTGCTGCACCCGCCCTGAGGGCACAGCTGAAGGCGGCCAGACCGGGCTCTGAAAGGGGGGAGGAGGGGGTGGGCTGCTTTGGGACCTAAGGCCCGAAGAATAATTCAGTGATAGGGGTCTCGCACCCCCCACCCCCCCTCAGAGAAGGGTGACCCAGGTGCTCAGCCCAGCAGCAGAAGGCAGTGGGTAGCAGGTCCGTTCCCAGAGAGAAAGGGACCCCTTCCCATCAAAGCCGGTGAGAGGGCACCTGCGAGAGCAGCTTGTCGGGGACCCCCCTCGGGGGTTTGGGGAGCAGCCTTGCCTTCCCTTCCCTCCCCACCGGGACGCACTGGCCAGTGGGCTGGCCTGGCTGCGGGAGCCCCTGGGCCAGGCAGGATGGGGCTCCCACCACGTCTGACAGACAGCACAGGGGGCGGCCGCACAGAGACGGTGTCGACGGGCGTCCCCTGCACCTGCAGTGGCCAGGAGCGAGGCACGGGGTGACACACACAGGGACCCACGGACCAGCAGGGAACCCAGAGCCGGCCCCACAGATGGAGCCCAACGGGTTTTTAAGGGGAAAGGTTGTCGTGGCAACACCCGCGTGCACAGCTACGAAAGGAGCCTTGACCTGAACTTGACACCTGACACGAAAATGAACTCTGAATGGGTCATGGACTTACATGTAGAACGTAAATCAACTGTTAGAAAAAAAAAAAAGAAAATATTCGTATGTAGGGACACACATCTGCAGACTTAAAATGCACATGCCGTGGTACCTCGGCACTGGTCCTTGATTGGTTCTGAAACCCACAACGGGGCCGAGTGCCGAGGCGTCTTCTCTCGTGGGCAGACTTGTGACTCCGATGAGTTCTAGCCAGTGTGACGGGTCCGAGCCATCGCCGAGTGCTGAGGCTCTGTTTTCTCATCAAAACGTGACGATCACAGGGTTGGACGGGTTCGGAGGCAGACGAGCGCGGAGGTCGGGCTGTGTCGGTGAGGCCGGGTCTGAAATCAGTGACCTGAGCTCCCGCCGCAGGAAACCGAAGTGATTCGGAGCTGAAGGACGCCGGGAGAAGGAAACCGTGGGAATTAGGCTAGAAAGCAACAGCATCAGGAACAGGTAAACGGTAGAGAAAATCAACAAACCCAAAACCTGGGTCTTGGAAAATATCAGTAAAATAGACATATCCCGTCCCAAGCTAACCAAGGAGAAGATGGAAGATGGGAACGCGTCAGGGACACCGGCAGCGGGTGCCGGTGAGGGGGACGCAGTGGCCACGGGGGGGTTGTGGACGGTGGGCGGGCCGACCCAAACACCACGCACTGGCCGCTGACAAAGGCCATTGGGGGCAGATGGCAAAGTTTTTAACAGATGGAATCCACGTGCGAAGGAAAACAGTGCGGAGACACAGACCTATCATCGTGAACGTCTCAAAAACCTAAATGACAAAGGTCAGGCGATTAACCAAATCTCTCACGCTTGTCATTCAATGTGAACATTCCACGTCTCGCTTTCCGGAAAGAACGACACACATTCGCTTACAAAGCCAAAGCCATGTTGTAGGGTTGCTCTTCCCATTCACTATTTTTGCTTCATAAGCAGAAATCAAGTGGCTTTTAGCACACTGCAAAGGATGGCTGATTTCTGGATTGTGGAGGCATTTTTATGCTCCTGTTCTATACATAAAAACGACGTGTCCTTCAGGATTACGTTTATTGCTGGGAATTAGGGTTGCAGCAGTTTAGAAAGTTAACAAGGGTTTAAATTAAGGAGAGCTGGACTGCGTGCATGAGAAAACGTTCTGAGCTCACAGCTCGGCCCAGGGCATTTGCTACAATGTGGCACCTGGATAAAGTGCGTTTGCGCTGACCTCTTCGGGGAATGTTGATACACTACTTAGTAGCTCTGAGGACCGTCTCTTTAAATACTTTGTGTTCGAAATTGGAAAAGTATTAGAACCAGCCAGCTGCTTTTTAACCCCTTCAGTTCCTGGCACGTTATTAGGCCGTCCAGGTGCACTCCAGTGTCTGAGCAAGCAGGCCCTGGGGGTGTGCTGCACCGAGGGCCGTTTGTGTGATGGATGAATTTTAAAAATAAATGCCAATAGAAAAGGTGGAAAAGGCAGAGCAGAAAAACACATCGATTCTTTAAAATATTAACATTAAGTGCACTTTGTCTCACATTTAAATACCAAGCATGATGGCAACTTGTATTTTTGCTTCGTAATCAGAAAATTAGAACTCAAAAGATGGCCTGTGGAATTTTTTTCTCAGATATATCTCCCCAGGCAAGGGGAGAAAGGGGATAAAAGGAAAAAAAAAATAAACAAATGGGACTACATCAAAGTAGAAAGTTTTTGCACAGCAAAGGAAATCATCAACACAATAAAAAGATGTCCCACAGACTGGGAAGACATTTTTTTAATTTCAATTTTTTAATTTTAATTGTTGTTCTTGTACAGTTTTCTGTCTTTTCCTCCCAGGGAGGACATTTTTGCCAATACATCTGGTAAGGGGTTAATATCCAAAATTTATAAAATGCTTACAAAACTCAACACCAAAAAAAAAAAAAAATGAGCAGCCCAATTGAAAAAGGGGCAAAGGACCTGAATAGACACTTCTCCAAAGAGGACACACAGATCGCCAAGAGACATATGAAAAGATGCTCAACGTCACTCATCATCAGGGAAACGCAAATTAAAACCACACTGAACCACTACCTCACACCTGTCGGAATGACCGTCATCAGTGCATCCACCAGCAACAAGCGCTGGCCAGGATGTGGAGAAAGGGGCCCCTCGCGCACTGTGGGCGGGAAGGCAGACGGGTGCAGTCGCCGGGGGAGGCAGTTTGGAGATGCATCAAAAAATGAAAAGTGGGTCTGCTTTTTCATGCAGTGACCCTGCTTTAGGGAATATACCTGGAGGAACCCAAAACACTAACTTGAAAGGACATGAGCACCCCTATGTTCACTGCAATGTTACTTACAATTACAATTGCCAAGACATGGAAGCAGCCCAAGTGCCCACCAGTAGATGAGTGGATAAAACAACTACGAGATAGTTACATAATGGAATTCTACTCGGCCGTAAAAACGGAGAAAATTTTACCCTTTGCGACAGCATGGATGGACCTGGAGAGTATCATGCTAAGCGACGTAAGCCGGTCAGAGAAAGACAAACACCACGTGATCTCATTCACATGTGGAATCTAATGAACAAACCGAACTAACAAGGAAAACAGAGACAGACTCATAGACAGAGAGCACATGGCAGCTAGTGGAGGGGAGGGAAGGTGAGGGACTGGAGGGATGGAGCACAAAGGAAAAACGGACTCACGGACACGGACAGCAGGGTGGTGACTGCTGGGGGGAGGGGGGTGTAAGGGGAGAAATTGGTAACAGAGAAAATACAATAAAGATGACACTAAAACAACTGGAAACAAAAGCATAGCGCTTCGAAACTCAGTGCGTGCTCAGCGCGATCGGAGAGGAGGTGCCATCTGCAGTCTCCTTAGAGACGGCTGTCACCTTCCCCTGTTACTTCTCACTCTGGCTCCCGGAAAACGCCCCGAGGTTCTGCGCCCCTGGGAAGAGAAGGGGCGGCGCAGCCTCTGTTTAAATTTTTAGTGGCTGTACTTCTCGTGGTTTTCTTCTTCCCCATTCGCCTTTGCCCTCCCCAGGTTTTCTGTGTTTTCCAGTCCTGGGTTCCTTTCTGAGTTTTCTCCCCTCTTCACCGCGGAGGGAGTGGGTTCTTGTGCTGAGCTCTGTGCGGACGGAGGGCCACCCACGAAACGGTGGCCCTGCCAAACAGATCCTGCCGTTCCCCTCAGCAAAGGCAAGGGGACTCAACCCACCGAGGAACAGCCAGAAGTGGTCGGAGTGGGTGGCGGGCAGTATCCCCAGGACTCGCTGTCCACAGGCCTTCACTCCAAGTGCGGTCACTCGGGCAAACGGAAAGGTAGAGCATGGGAAAGGGAGACTGGCTGGTGCCCCCCCACCTGTGAGAGGTCGTGTGGACACAGAGTGCTGTCAGCGGGGTCGGGGCCAGCCGGCGCAACAGGCCCCAGCCCCTCTCCCGCCGTGGGACTCGGATGAAATCCGTACGAATCCAAGCTGAAAACTGTGCTGTGTCCCATCAAACGAGTCTTTCATTCAAATGCTCAAGTAACATTCACGGCGATTGGCCAATCTGATGAAAGTCCCGTCAGCGACTTTATTTCAGATGCTATTTTTCCTTCCTTCTTTTGTCCTTTCTTCCTCCCTCCCTTTCTTTCTTCTCTTTGATTTTAGAGAGAGGGGAAGGGAGGGAGAGACACCTCCATCACCTGCCTCCTGCATGTGCCTCGACCAGGGGCCCAACCCGCAGCCCAGGCCCGCGCCCTGACCGAGGATCAAGCCAGCAGCCTTTCGGTTTGCGGGGCAATGCTCCACCCGCCGAGGCACGCAGCCAGAGCTCATCTGCCCGCTTCGAACGCGCCCACCCTGACCGCTGTTCTCTTCAAAGGCTTTGACACATCTGTGGTGCTATTTTGATAGCGAGTTGCTTTCATAAATATTGTATCAGTTTCTGCTCCCCGGCGGAGAGTCAGACGCTTCCTCACCTGCTGTGTTACTCGGGATTACCCACGCTTTGAACCTCTGCCAGTTCAACAGGTGAAAAGAAAAACCATCTCATTATCGTAATTGGTGACGTTTTGGGTGCTAGAGGAGGCCAAACACTCCGTGCTGATCATCTTTTGGAGTCAACTGTTTAAAATGTTCTATTCCAGGGTGTTCCACGTTGCAATTGGTGACTGGAAGGTTTATAACGAAATGGTACAACCCGGATGCAACGTACCCAGCTTCAGCCAGAAGGCAGCTCCCTGAACCGCGCTCTCCCCACCGTCTCTAGGGTGAGGCTCTCGGACTCCGCAGCGCGTGACGGTGGGACTATCGGTCCAGGCACACGGTGGGTCGGTGCCACAGCGAGTGGCCCCAAAGCAGTGAGGGAGCCCCATCTGTTACTAAAACCAGTGCATCCTTGAATGGATAGAGCAAGGCGCCACCTCTCTGGTAACATTGTTGCAAGCAACGGGGGAGCTTGCTGGTTGCTCAAAGTTGATACGTTTGTTTATCCTTTGGTTTTGACTTTGCTCTCCTGTGACTGACATTGCCGCCCGCACTCTGTAAGCTGAATGAAGTTGCTCCATTCTTCCAATTAATTAACCAACAAATTTAATTTCACACTACAGAGATTTGGAATAGCTACTGTTTACTACAATTAGCATTGCAAATAATGAAACTGAATGTTTAAAGAACCAACAGTGAGTTTTGTCAATTTGGTCTGGGCTCCATGTTAATAAGCACAACGCCGTGTGGGAAGCCATCTGCTGGGGCAGGAGGAGGAGGGCCTTCGCCTGGCGCGGCCGGGTCTGGGCAGCGGGGACCGGGATGCACGCCTGTCTTCTAGGAGGCCGTTGGCGGCCGCAGGCACTTGCCTCAGAGAAATGCTTCTTGAGTTTGTGTTTGAGCGAAGCTAGTGCATATCCCAGCAGGGGGCAATGACAAAAGAACCTGCTTTTCCTTTTTATAGGTAGCATACCCGTGGGCATGCGGACTTGTAGTTTCCAAGGATGAGTTTCTCCGTCGTTTCGGCGGCGGGCGAAGGAAGCATGCAGACACGGGACGGGCAGGCCTGGTGGTCCCACCTTCTGGCCGGTGTGACGAACGCGGCCACCGGGCCCCACTCGGCCTGTGTGCGCCTCCTCTCCTCACCCCACTCGCCCCCCAGCCAGCAAGCCACCTGTCCCCCGAGCTCCGGGACCGCCTGCCAGCTCCGCCTGCGCCCCCGGCGCTCAGCCTGAGGCTTCCTGCCCTGTGAGAGCTGCCGGAGCAGAGCGGCAGATGCTGAGGGCTCTGCTCTGCCATGAGCCACGTCCACGGCCAGCACTCAGCCCCGGCCTGCCCTGGGCCTCAGTTTCCCTGATGTGGGAGGAGACAGCTCCCAGGGTCAGCACAGAGGCCCCGTCCTGTGCTAACGGATGCACATTCTCTGTTTCAGGGCCTCAGGCCAGGAGAGCCACGGGCTCCGTCCCACGGCCGAGGGCCCAGCACCCGGGGCCCAGGCCTGCACCCACATGCGGGGACAGCTCCATGCACAGATGCCACCGGTATTCCCCGTGTGGGTTCAACTGACCCTTTTTCACTGAGAAGGACCGGAAAATGTAAACAAGGTCACCTGATTTCAAATGCAGGCAACAAGGCAGCGAAGGGTCCCTCGCACACCCACATACTCACACCCTCCCATGCTCACACACTCAGCCACACACACACTTGCACATTCATTCACTCACACACGTGCACAGTCGCATGCTCACACACTCACACATTGACACACATGTGGTCATTTCAAGCCGCTGACCGGCTCCCATGATGAGTTACAACCACTTTGCGGCCTAAACGTGGTCACTGCGGCCATTTGCTCACGGCCTCTCCGGGGCGGGGGGGCCACGCTATGCACAGGGGCCGCTTGTCTGCTTGGCAAATGCTTGGCCTCCGGCCCCACCCCTGCGGCATCCAGAGGAGCTGCGCGGACCCCGGAGCAGGAGCCTCCCCAGGTGACCGGGGCCTGAGGGCTCACTTGTGACTGTGCAGTGAGGACGGGACCTCACGGGGGCAGCAGAGCTGGCCCCTGCTCACGCCCTGCAGGTAGGGAGGCTCAGGGACCCGGGACATCCGGCCTCCTCTGGCCTGTCCCTCGCTGGTCTTCATGAGGCTGGGGGTGGGCGCTCAGCATGGGTGGGTGGGCAGCACGGGCAGCAGGAGCGCCTGGGAGCCCAGGACGCTCGGCGGAAATGCTGCCGTGGGCGCGAGGCTGCCCTGGCCAGTGCCACCTGCCTTGAGGGTGACAGGTGGCATGCGCCAGCCGGCACGGCGGTTTCTCTCTAAAGAGTAAAATGCCCATGAGGCGGGGGCGGGGCCCCCCTCCCCCAGGGACGTGCAGCGCCAGCCACTCTGCTCCGCCTCTGTGTGGGCGCAGGCTTGTGGGGGCAGCGGGACCCCTCGCAGAGGTGGCCGAAGCTGGCGGCCTCCCCGTGAAGCCCACCTGCCTCCGCCCGGAGCCTCTGCTGCTCCCCCTCCGGCTCTGGGGCGCCCTGGCCCTCCCGCGGCTGGGCCCAGAATAGCTGCCGCCCCAGATGGCGCGCTTGGCGCGGGGTCCCTCCATCTTTCTCCCAGCCTGCTGTGCCCCAGCTCGTGGAGACGCAGCCTGTTGGGCCGCCAGCAGGCTGGGAGCTGTGCCCCAGGGGCTTCTGTGCTGTCACCCTGCCCCCTCTGCCCCCCTGCACACCACCCCCCCCAGCCTGGCCAGGCCTCTCCCTCTTTCATCGACTCTTTGCCCCTAATTGCCCCTGCAGTCCTGGGCGAGGTGCGCGGTGAGCGGATGTCTCCTGTCTAAGTGACACAAGAAGGGACAAGGAGAGTGGGCGCCAGGTCCTTGCCAAAATCTCCGGTCACCTGGGCTTTACCGAAATAGGCTCAGCTTTCCCTGAAAAGCAGCAGGAGCCAGAGACCCGGAGCAGGGCCGGGCCCTGCTCACACCCTCCGGCTCGGCCTGCAGTCCTGGTCTCGGAGCCGCCCCGGGAAAAGGCCGAAAGAGCAGAAAAGACAGTGAACCTGTGAAGCCGTGTCTCTCTCAGCCAAGACGACTACAGGACCATCTCCACGCACCCAGCGGCCGTCCGGCCATCTGTCTGGCCGTCCGTCTGAACCTCTGCCTGGGCCCCGCCTCTCCTCCCGCCTCCCTCACTCAGCTCAGCCTCACCGCGGTCACGGCCGCGGAGACTCGGCTTCCGAGTAGGGTCCCAAGTGCGGGTGCCGGTGCTAGGACTTCCGCGTGTCTTTTTAGGGGACACAGTTCCCCATGCGTGTAAGTCCTCCGAAATCTGACCGTACCTGGGACACAGTTTGGAAGTCTGCGCTTTCAGTTCCCATTTCAACACGTGCTCTGAGTTGATTCTCTCTGCCAACAACGACTCTCAGTGCCCGGTCCTGGTCCGCGTGTGTGTGTTTGTTAGCCCGGAACGGGGGGGGGGTGTTCACGTGGGCCAGCCTGGTGCTGGGCACACATGTGCACAGGTGTGTGTGCTCAGTGCACGCATGCGCACCTGTGAGCGCCATGCGAGGAGACCCGGCTGAGTGTGCGCTTGCCCTTTCCCTGGCCGCCACGTCCCCAGCGCCAGGATGCCTGAGTTCTCACCAAATGCTGCGATGCCCCGGGGCACGGGCGAGGGGGGACCGTCCCCTCACTGTCCACAGGAAACAAGTGACGCTGGCGATCACCCGCCCCTGAGGACGCAACCAGGACACCAATTCCCGTGTTCTTTGCCCAAACTGCTGTCTTTCAGTCATGTCCACACAGGCTCCTTGGCACCTTGGAGCCTGTCACCGTGTGGGGCCCAGGCAGACCCACCACTGTCCCCACGTCCGGGTGGGGCCGGCCGAGGTCACCTGAAGCAGTGACCTGAGTTGTCCTGCGTCTGCTCACCCGGCTGCCACGGAGCATCGGGAGCATTGAAACCTGCTGCTGCAATGTTGGGGGTGGTGCTGGGGGTCTGCACGCCGGGGGTGGCCCCGCTGGAGCTCATGAGAACAGCACAGTGGGGGCCGGCCGACCGCCTGGCCGGGGGGGGGGGACGGTCACTGCAGAGTCCTGCCCGCACCCACCAGGCTGGAGCAGGCGCTGCGGGGACGCAGGACACGTGGGAGAAACCGCGCTGAGGTCGCGTCCTCGCTCAGCCTCGAGGACGCACCTGGAGTCGGGAAGGGCACGCGCTCAAGGTCGGCTCGTCTGCGGGGACCCGGGGGCTCCCGTCACAGTGCGCGGCGGCGGCGGCGTCCCTGCTGCCGCTCCCAGGCGCGCAAGGCGTGTGGGGGCGTCCCGGCGTGTGTCTGACATTCAGAATAACTCCTGGCTGGTCTTTGCTGTCTTTCCTCCGAGAACTTCCTGCGAGGAGGGAGGCGCCCTCTCTTTTCTGGCCGTGGAAACCGCCAGGCGAGGAGAGACAGACCTGCTGCGGGAGCCTGGGCGCGGGAGCTGTGCTCGAGGCCCAGGAACTGGAGCTGGGCATCTGTCCCCATGGGCACATGCAAGGCACACGCGCGCGCACACACACACGCGAACACAAAGGCAGAGACACGGAGCCCAACAGGGTCCTCGTGGGCCTCCCATGGCCGCTGGTGAACACTCATACCCCCAGAGCTGCCAGGTGGGCCTCCCCCACCACCACCTGCTTGGAAGGCTCCTGCGCTGACCCCAGCCCGAAAGCACCTGCCGTGGCAAATAAAGCACCACTTGCCAGGATCTGCAGGGTGGGGGAGTGTTTGGCGTTCATGCCTTGCAATGCCAGGAGGTATGAAAGGGGGTCCATGTGTGCAGGGTCCACTTCACCCCCAGGGTGTGCTCTGGGGCCCCCTGAGCGGCTGCCCCATCACCTGAAACATCCCAGCCACAACTCCCTTCCTCCTGTTGACATTGGGGTCATGCAAGTAGCAGGGTGCAGCCGGGATGGTGGGCACCGGGCCACACAGCCCACGGGCTACCCAGGCCTCACCCCAGGCAGGGGGATGCCCCGCTGCCTCAGAGAGACAGAACCTGAGGTCCTGCCAGGTCGCCCAGGAGGACACGGCATGGGTGGCAGCCCAGGCCACCTCCCACGCTGGGCACAGCCAGCTGTCCCGACTGCCGTGATGCACAGCTGATGCCACCCGGGGGCATGGAGACCAGCCACCGGCCCCTCGGGCCCCAGGCGGCTCTGGATGCTGGTGTCCTGGAAACCCCTTGGAGACACATTCCGCACGGCCACCCTGGGGCCACCCTGGGGCCAGTGGCCCGTCCCGGGTCTCATTAGCTTTATTGTTTATCCCTATGGCAACAGCAACAGCCTCCGAAAATGAAACCCGGTATCGGCATCACCGGTGAGGCCGTGTCCAGGCTGTGGGAGTTTTTATCCCCGTGGTTTATCGTTCCCACACATCCTCCGGACCCTGGTGGGTGACGGCAAGAGTCACGAGATCCCGGGCAACCTGACTCACCCCTCTGCAGACGCTGTTGGGAGGGGCAGAAAGAGTCTGGTTAGACCCTGAGACAGCCCCTGCGGGCCTCACCCTGCACCCGGGAGGCGGTGCATCGGGGTGTGGCCCTCGCCTCTGGTGTCGGCCGTGAAAACCTCTCCTTTCCTGATGGGGGCTTTCCTGCTCCCATCGCCCCCTCCCCACAGGGCCCCCATCGTCCTGAGTTTTGTCCTGACTGTTCCTCTCTCTGCCCCACAGTTCACCTCCCACGTCGGTGGCCTGGGCGGCACACGGCCGCTGTGGCTGCTTTGACCCGTGAACGGACTTCTGCTGCTCTGGCCACTCGGTGATTTGCGGCTTCCACTCGCCTCGTGCACCTTGGACCCTCCAGCCTGGTGCCCGGGGCAGCTGTTCCTTTGGTTCCCCTGTGGGACAGTCACCTGCGCTTGAACACAGGCCATTAGACCCAGAGCCAGAGGGGCCTGGAGCTGGCTGACCCTGACGGACCCCAGGACCCGGCCGGGCTTCCTCTCGCTGCTGCGGGTCCGCGCAGCTGAGTCAGACAGAATCAGGTGCAAAGGAACAGCCTGTATTACCTGATGAGTTGTTGGAAAGGACTTCCTTCTGCTTGGTGGGGAGAGGAGAAACGTCGATAAATATTACCTTGACTTTCAATGAATTCCCACACTTGTCTCAATGATGTCTGTCAAAATCCGGAGTTTGGAAGTTAATAAAAACCAGCCAAAATAAGCTAATTAAAATGACAGTTCAAAAATGGTGTCTAAGGGTTAGCTGGCAAAATATACAGAAATACTGACAGTTTTATGAGGACCAGAACATTAAAAAAAATCCTCACCCGAGGATATGTTTGTGTTTTTAGAGAGAGAGGAAGGGAGAGAGGGAGGGGTAAGCATTGATCGGCTGCCTCCTGTATGTGCCCTGACTGGGGATCGAACCCACGACCTTTTGGTGCGTGGGACAGCGCTCCCACCTACTGAGCACCCCGGCCAGGGCTAGTTTGCCTGGTATTTGAAAGCTACACCAGCTCTGTCCTGGTCGATGTCGCTCGGTACCCGCGGGCCTTGGACTTCGCGGCAGCTCTTTATAAAGCCAACAGTTGCCAGTCTGGTTGGTCTGAGCTAAAGGAGGCCGTCGGCGTTTCTGTGTTTCTGTCTCGTGGCCGCGTGGCTCCTCCCACTGCGTTTCTGTGGTTGCCCTCGACTCTTCGCCTTTGTCACCACACCGGGGAGGGGAGGGGTTTCTGCTCCGTTTTCTGCTCCCCTCTCCCCGGCCATCTTTTTCATCGACTCTCTTGTCTTTGCCCGATTCCGTTTCCCCGGCCTCTTGCTTGGAAGCGGCGGGCTCGCCTGTTCTTCGAGGCCGCGCCGCCGCTGTGTGCTCGGCGGTCCGTGCGGGGGGCCGTGTCTGTGCCTCCTCCAGTGAGTCCAGGACTTTGCGGGGGGGGGGGCGGGCTGGCTTGCCATCAGCCCCTCCCAACACACGTGATGTTCTGCTTGCCGTTTTTATTTTTCATTTTTTACATTTTACCCAGCATTTTACTTGATTCAGCCTGGTAGTCCTTTCGGTCCTTAATCCACCGGAATCAAAATTCAAATTCCTCTTTAATCCCCACTGCCTGGGCCTTTCTTTGGTTTTACAGAAAACGCGCATGAAATCCTGCCACGCGTGTTTCCCTCGTGGCCACTTCCTGGAGATCCGCTGAGGGCTGTGCTCGGCTGGCCTCGGGGACAGCTGGGGGGAGGGCACCCTGGGTGGCGGTTAACGCTGGCTGGCCGTTTGAATTGTTCGGCTGGCCTTGCAGCATTTGCTGGGGTGCTGTTTGTCCCTGCCGTTTCGGTTTGCGATTTTCCAATAAATAGGCCCACGACCAGCCCGCGGGTCAATGAGGGGTCATCCGTGCTCCCGGGAACGACCCCTTTCAGAGCCTGGAACGAGCCCCACCCCATTTGCACGGGGACACAGCTTTTACTCAAGTTCTCTCTTCACGGGGGAGCGGGGGTGGGCGGGGTGGGGCCCCGAGGCCCTGGTCCCGCTCCCGTGGGGGACACTGCTGGGCAGAGGGGCAGGAGGCATGCTGTCCCGTGCCTGGGTTCCCCCCTCTGGAGCCTCTCAGACAGCGGGCAACAGCGGACATGTCGTCTCCAAACGGGACCTGCGTTCCTCACACCAGGACTGAGGCGTCTGTCACTCATGTGATTTGGGGACAGCATGGGGGTGAGCACTGCTTGTTATGACCCTGGGGAGAGGCTCCGTGCAGACCCCCTTTCATGAAAGGACAGAGCCTGGGTTGGGGGTGGGGCTGGGACCAGGGGGTCTGCTCTGCTGCACAGCCTGGGCTTCGGGGGACCTCAGGTCCAGCAGGTGTCCCTGGGTCAGACCAACAGACCCCACGGGGGGAGCTCAGCGGTGGTTCACACGCCGCTTTGCTGCTGTGGTCTCAAGCTACGATGACGAAGGTGCTTTCTAAGTCCCAAGTCTTGTGCGTCCTGGACCTGCTCACCATCCGCTTGCCCCTCACCCCTCCCCACAGGCACCGGGGCCACCCAGGCCGCAGAGAGGGGTGAGATCGCCGTGTGCTCGCCCCCTGGAATGCCTGCCTGTCACACATCCATTTTCTAGAAGCTTCCCCATCTGTTCACCACGCTCTGCCCACACTCCCTCTGGGTTGTACCTGTTGTCCTTCCTTGGTTCCTACAGACGGGAGCTTCCCCGCAGCCAGGACCTCGCGTGACCCTCGTGGGGCGCACACACCTGCACTGGTCTGCCCCAGCAAACGCTCTCCGTGCTTGCTCCGTCGAGCTGGGTTTGTGCCTCGGACGCTCCTTTCTGGCAGGTGGCTGGGCAGCGTGGAGTCTGCGCGTCGGGGAGGAGGGCGTGAATCCCTAAGCGGGCGCCTGGGCAGCCTCTCACAGGGACACTCGACTGCCAGCCCCGGCTTCCCCGGGAGCCCCAGCCCGGCCCCCCAGGGCCAGGGCCCCAGCTACAAGCCACGCCATCATCACGCCATCATCACACCGTGCTTCCCTGCACCCGCCTGTGGAAGGTTGCTCTGCTGCTTCCCAACGATGAGGACCTAGAATTTCCCCAAATTTGCACATGGATGTTCACGGGGACTGCAAAGTGCCTAGCACTCTGCTCTCAACCAGTGTGAGGCGCTCACGAAGCAGTCACGTCCCCGTTAAAGAGGTACATCTCCTTCCAGACCTCCCGGCGGTGGAGGATCCTGCCGAGCGAGGTGACATCCGCGCCTCCCGGACGAGTCTGCTCGGTGCGAGATTCACAGGTATGGCCCTGGGCGGCTCGGCGGCACCACCTGTCTCACAGGTGGGAGGGAGGCAGGCAGACGGCCGGGCACCCGGAAAGCCACAGGTCAGCCGTGTTTGCGCTGAAACCACCCGCCGACTGTGGCAACGCTGTGAAGCTGGCGTCTCCGTGTGGCTGCCACCGGGATGGAGCATCCGGGTCCACAGCCTGGGGACTTGGCATCTCGGGGTCAGGGCTTGAGCCTTGGAAGGGGAAGAGGAGGCAGTCGCCCGTGGGAGGGAGGGGCTGGACTGTGAGGCGGGAACACAAGCCTGTGTCTCCGACACGACCGAGTGAGCGTGCGGCTGGGGGACGACGTGCCCCGGCTGTCTCAGAGCTCCCCGTCGTCCCGCGGTCCCAGGCAACTAGTTATTTATCCTGAGCTTTAAAGTTTTAATTGCTTTGTGATAACTGGTCCCATTGCAAAGGGCGGGGCGGGCTGCAGCCACCACACTGTCCTTCCTGTGGCTCGTCCCCGTGCGGGTGAGCCGTCCGACGGCGGCCTGTGGCTGCCTCCGAGCAGCAGCCCCGACACGCGCAGGGCCCGGGACCCGCAGCCCGCAGGGGAAGAGCCTGGGGGAGGGCCTCAGCCGGTGTGTCGGCGGAGGCCGGTTGTTCCAGAGCAAAGGAGAGCAGCTCAGATGCAGAGCGGCAGCCGCGGCGTCCGGCGCTCGCAGGACCCCGGGGAGCGGATGGTCACCGCCCCGAGTTAACGTCTCCCTTCATTTCTGGGTTACGTGCACGTATGGAAGGTGGGGTCCAGTCTGTGGCCGCGCGCCCTTTGGGGTCGGTGAAGTGATGCCGGCTTTTGCCGGAGACGTGAGGCCTTTTCCTGAGAAAGTTAACGTGAGCCGTTTCTGTTTTTCCGTCCAGTTCACGGGGTGGACATAAACCTTTTAAAAGATCGTTTCCTAGAAGATAAAACATGTGACATAATTGTTCATGTGACTGTAAGTTTGGTTTAAAAGCTGATATCGGCCCTGGTGGGTGTGGCTCGGTGGATTGAGCCTGAGAACCAAAGGGTCCCAGGTTTGATTCCCAGTCAGGGCACAAGCCTGGGTTGCAGGCCAGGTCCCCCGTAGGGGGCGCGCAAGAGGCAACCACACGTTGATGTTTCTCTCCCTCTCTTTTTTCCTTCCTTCCCCCTCTCTAAAAATAAATAAATGAATAAATAAATAAATATATGTATTATAAAAAATAAAAGCTGACGGTGACGATTTTTTTTTTAATCTGCAGTCACACGGGACAGCCCAGCGTCACTGGCAGGAGTGGGGCGGCGAGCGCGTGGGGCCGGCGGGGCGGATGCTGCTGAGCTCTCCGCGGCGCCCGTGGCCCGGCGGGTGGAAGGCTGCGTCAGGCCGCAGCGGAGCCCCCGCCTGCAGCGCCTGGGCGAATCCAGACGCTGCGCTCTCCTCCGGGGCTGCCCTGGGGACCTGCGCTGGGAAAACACCCCGGGGTGGGGGTTGGGCGGTGCGGGGAGGCGGGAGGCGGCGGCTGCTTTCAGAGCCGGGGATGGGTGGGACCCTCTCCGTTCCGGGGAACGCGGGCTGGGCGGCGCGGTCCCGGGGTCCTGGCAGGAGGCCGCGCCGTGGGCTGGGCGCAGACGCACAGGAAGGAGCTATTTCGGGCGGATCCCCAGCTCTCGGGGCCAGATGGGACGTGGGGCGAGGAGGGGAGGCGGAGCCTGCGGGTCTGGGGGGTCCGGGCGCCGCCGGCTCACGTTTCCGCGGGCTGACCCGAGCGCTGCGGCGGACGCAGGGGCCCTGTGACCCGGGGCCGAGGCTCTCCCGCCGGCGGCGGGGCCGGCTTAGTGGACGCGCGGCTGCACCTGCCGCCCTGGCTGGGGCCTGTCCCAGGTGCGTTCTCAGGCGCCGCCGCCACCCCCCCCCACCGCAGCCCCCCCACGTAGCGAGTACGGCCAAGGCTTGGTTTCCCTTCTAACCCCACGTGGCCGGCCCAGCCTGGCACCTATATTTAACCAGTGTAATGAGATTTCTTTTCCAGTAATTCCTGAAACTGGTAATCTCTAATTGGGTCAGATTCTCTACCCACCAGCCAGCGATTCTATTTTTAGCACAAATCCTTCGGCTGAAGCTCCCTGCCTCTCCCTGGGCGCAGCTGTCAGAGCTGACTCTGCCAGGCGCTCCCCAGCAGCCCTTAATTTCGGCTCACCTGGTCCCCGCAGGGTGAGCCCCCACTGCAGTCCCCACCCCCCGGGGGGTTTGCACAAACCCACTGGACGCGGGTCAGCTTCGGTCCCCTGTGCCACTGTGAATAACTGAGGCCCTGGCCAGCTTGGGAATGGTGTCTTTGTCCCCACTGTGGGCGGCCGGCCGAGAGAGTGAGTACTAAGCATGTTGTTACATGTACGGTCAGGACCCTGGACATCGTGGGGTTCAGAGAAGCCCGCCCTCGACCTCGTTCAGCCAGGGGACCCTGCTGCCCCCCCACCTTGCAGGGTGCGAGGCCCTGCCCTGGCGGGCTGCCTCTCCAATGGCCGAGTGATCCCACCCTTCTCCCCACTGTGTACTGTAAGCTCTGGCCGGCAGGGTGCACCCCCAGTGTCTCCTAAGGAGGCCCCGGGCCTGCCCCGAACCCCGATGGGAACACAGGGGCCTCTGTCCTGCGGGGCCCGGCAGCTGTGCTGGGAGGGGCACCCGCTGGTGCTGCGTGTGCATGGGCGGGTCCCTGGAGTCCGTCTGCCCAGCAGGTCATCACGGGGACCCCCTACCCCCGTGTCCTTAAACACCGGAACAGGGAGTCAGGTCCACAGGGAGGGGAAGCGAAGCACCTGGCTGCCTACCCTGCTGCCACTTCTCGGCCTCCGCTCTCAGGGTCTCTGTCCAGCAGGCCTCTCCTCCGGGCCTCTCTGGAAGGTTCCGCCCCCTTCCCGTGCTCACAGGAACACCGGACAGGAGAGTGGCCAGTCCTCGCCCATCCCCCACGCCCTCGAGTCTGGATGGACTCACTCTTACGTGCAACGTCCCACCAACAGCCCTGGTTTCGGTCACCCTGTCCGGTTCCTTCAGGCCCAGCTCCCCAGTGCAGCCGATTCCAAAAATGACCACACAGGGTCCTTCCTGAGACACGCACGGGATGCATCTCTAGGTCCAGCGAGAGGTGCTTGGGGCGCCTCCGTCCCAGCTCTGCCCCCAACACTCTCAGGGGGCACTCAGCCCGGCTCGGGGCCGGGACAGCAGCCTGTCCCACTCACCCCTCAGCCTGCACCTTCCAGCATCGGCCTGGCCTTCCAGGACACGTCCAGCGAGGACACGGCACCACTGAACCCCTCGTGAGGTTGCCCTCACCCGGGGAAAACGGGGGACAGTGAAAACCTGCCCAGGAGGCGGCTCGGTGGCTGGCCTCCGTGACAGGCAGCACGTTTGGGACAGGGGCGGCAAAGTCCCGCGTGAGAGTGACATCCCCGTGCTCGGGCCAGGTCAGAGCTGCTTCTGAACGGGGCACGTGGCCCCAACGTCCAGGGCTGGGCATGGAGCGGCCCCTCGCAGAGACACCCAAGCACACCCGCCCAGAATCTAATTTCTGCTGAATTTGGCAGAAAGAAACCGCCACGTGGAGGAAACAGGAAGGGAAGGCGCGTGCTCTGGCTTGGGGGGGGGGCGGGGGGATGTGCGGCCACGTCAGGGAGACGGCTCTTCCTGAGCCCTGGGCGTGGGGGCCTCCCTCCCGCTGGCCTGAGGCTGGCGTCCACACTCCTGAGGCCACTCGTTGTCCTGCCAGGCGACACAGAAGCCTCCCGGGGTCCCCAACTCCCTGCAGGAGGGGGGGGTGGCCCTGCCCAGCCGGCTCGGCGCTCCTGGTCCGGCACCACGGTGGCTCTGACCTCCCTGCAGGGCGCAGCTGCCCTGTGGTGGACACCTACCGATCTGACCTACTCTCCTTCCCGCCCACACCGCGGGGAACAGCGGTGGGCGGAGGGGCTGAAAAAGGGATCCGATCCTGCCAGCCCTGCTCTGGGACCCAGAGGCACGCCGGCCACCAGCGCGGTGGACTTTGCTCCGCTCACCTGCTGCGGCCCCAATTTCAGCCCCAGGACCGCTTTGTTCTGGGCTCCTGCTGTGCAGGCCCCCCGGGGGGGAGGGGCGGGGGGGGCTGGGGTGCCCTCTGTCCTGGGAGCGGAGCGCCTCCCCCTGCTGGCCGCCCCCCGCCTCCTAGCCAGGGGTCCAAGGCTGCGGCTATGTGTGGCTGAGTGTGGTCCAGAGCCAGCCATCCAGGCTCTGGGCCAGGGGACAGAACGCAGATCCTGTTTCCAGACGGAGGCAGTTGGTGCTCTGTGGGTCCCGTGACCGCTGCGAAGTGGCATCCATGAGTCGCGTTCCTGGCCCTTCCTGCCCCAACCACGAGTCCAGTGGGGAAGGCCCGAGGGAGGCCGGGGGAGGGTGCCTGCGGGCTGTGCAGAGGAGCGTGTGTCCAGCACCCTGGGCGCAGGAGCCAGCCGAGCCCTGCATGCCACGGACTTCAGGGGTTTCCCGTTTTACCCGCTAATCGAGCCTGCTGCGTGATGACTCGACGACCGAGAGCACTGCGACAAGGTCAACGTCACCGAACGTATCCCTGTGGAGAGTCAACCGCCTCCTCCCCCGCCAGCCATTTCCACCACAGCCCCGGCGCACCCGGGTGGTGGGGGGCGGGGGCTCTGCGCGAGACACCCAGTAGGCGTGGGCAGGAGCACTTGCCTGGGAGCCTGGCCTCTGCCAAAGAGGAGGGACTCTCGAGCTCGCCGCACAGGTGCCCGAAGTGCGCCCTCCGGGCCGTGGGGTGTCTGCAGGTGTCTGAGATTCCCGGTCAGCTCGGCGCAGGCTCCCTGCGCAGGGGGCTCCTCTTCCCACGAGAACCCTGTGAGCCAGTCCCAGGGGGAGACGAGGCACAGAGAGGTTGAGTGACTGGCCCAAAGCCCCACAGCTGGGAGGGGCGCTGGGGCACGTGAGACTCAGGGTCCACACTCAGCTGCGACAGGTCCCCGTTTTGGCCCGCCCACGACCCAGGGAGATGCGCCGCGTTGCTCCTCGGCAGGGGCCCTCCGCTGATGTGGGGCTCAGACACAAAGACCCACATGGGGCGGCAGATGACGAAAAGTCAGAGGGATGCAGGGGCCACAGGGCCAGGGCTGCCACCGGCACTTGGTGGACCGAGAGGAAAGGGCACCTGTGGCCACAGGCAGGTGACTGAGTGCCCGCCCGCCCTGCCCAGCAGGACCCATCGGGGCCGTGGCCCTCTGCTCGGTCTGCTCCGTTCCGAGAGGGTGGCGGCCTGGTCCATGCAGCCCTTTGCTGCTGGTCAGCATTCACCATCTGTCACACGGATGTCATTTAGCACAGACCAGGTGCCAGGTACACAGGCCGCTGGGGCCACCACGACAGAGCGCCCAGGCACGTCCGCTCTGATGGTCCTGGAGGCCGAGGTCCTGGACCAGGGTGGGTGGGGCTGCCCTCTCGAGGCTCCGGGAAGGGCTGTCCCAGGCCTTAGTGTCACTCCCGCCTCCAGTGTCCTCCAGTGCCTGCAGATGTCCCCTTGGAGACACAGGGGACATCTGTGTAGGGACACAGTCACCTTGGAGGGGGACCCGCCCTGCTCTGCTCCAGTGTGGCCTCATCTTAGCCTCGTCTGCAAAACCACCTTATTTCTAAGCAAGGTTGCCTTCTGAGATCCTGGGGGTGAGGACCTCAGCCTGTGAATTTTCGGGGGTGGGGGGCGCAATTCAACCGACAATACCCTCAGGGGCTCCGGGTGCACGCACATCACTGGCTCTCAGGGGACGTCCCCAGCATCCCTGGCTGCAGACGGCCCTTTGGGGACTCGTACGTTCTACCGGCCACCGGGAGGGAAGATGAACATGTCATGGGGCAAGTGCTCCCTGCTGACGGGGACGCCCCTTCAGGGCGGAGCCACGGGGTGGTGTGGGGGGTGCTGAGCTCCCACCAGGCTCCGGCTTGTCCCGTCTCTGTGACTCAGCACAGGCCCCCGTGGCGTCTGCTTTTCCGTCAGCAAGAGGGGGGGACCAACCTTCCGTCCAGGATGCCACGAGGGGCAAATGGATGACATGACAGTGGCCCGTGTGTCTAGGACGGCGTGTGTGGCCCGGGACACCCGCCCTGCCTCAGAAACCATCACAGGCTCTTTGGAAGGCAGGGTGCTGGCCCTGCCGTGGAGGGGGGCGGGGGTGGAGGGGGCTGTTGATTTGTGGACTCAGAGCCACATCCCTCCGCCCCACAGCCTCCAGTCTCCTGTGGTGGGACCGAGTTTCGGGTGCTACTCAGCTTCCCTTTCCTAAGATCGTTAGGATGCAGGATAAAACACACCCCGCCTGTGAACCTGAGAATCCGCCCTTCACACTTACTGCTGGAGAAGGGAAATCCTGCAGATGCCACCGCCATCTGGGGACCTGAGGACGTGGCACCACGTCAGCCAGGACACGGGGTGGGGCCAGGTGGTCTGGCACCAGTTCCACACGGGGATGGAGACAGATGACCAGACGGAGTGGTGGGCGTTAGGGAGATGGGGGGCTGGGGGTGGGGAGGCGCGGAGGGACCTGGGGGCCGCCGTGCACTGGCTGACGTGAGCCGCTGGGGACAGGGCGGACGGAAGTCCTGGCCTGGGCCAGGGCGAGGTGCCGTCTCTACAGGTGTCCGCGCTGACGTGGGACCACGCTGGGCGTTTTTTGGAAATGGCAGCTTCACGTGGTGCCACCAACACTGACTGCAGACAGGTGTCAAACGCACCTCACATTCTGACCCTCGGACCCGAAGGGCAGCTTTCACTTCCAGGGCCCCCTGGGACCTGGGGCGCCCCTAAGCAGACCCATGCTGGGGTCACCCCAGGGAAACCCGGGTGTTGGGAAGTGGACTGGGGAGCAGGCCGGGAAGCATCTCCAGCAGGAGGCTGGCTTCCTGGGGTCCGGGTTCATGGGACCCCAGTTCCATCTCTAGGGAGGAGCCCAGGTCTCTGCTGAGGGTGCTCACTCCTCTGCACCCTTCCATGGGCAGCACTCACCCTGGGGTCCTTGTTTGGGCCCCGAGGTGCCCACCCAGGCAGTGGAGATAACACAGATGGGTCTCGGGCACAAAGCCCTTCCCCACCGTGAGCGAGTGTGAGCGAGTGTGAGCGGGGAATGCTGCAGGGTGAGCACACCGCCCTGCGTGGGCTGGGTTTCCAGCAGCCCCTGGCACAAGCAGACTGCAGCGCCCTGCCCACCCCTGAACCAGCCACACCGCTGCTTCCTAAACTCTTCAGCTCCAGGACCCTCCCCCGCCCTCGCTGGCCACCCAGGCGACACCGTCCCACGTCCACACCCCCTGGGCTCTGCTTCTTGGGACCTCAGGACCTTGCCACGCACCTGCGCCACACACTGGCTCCCAGGGTTTGGAGTAGCCATGGCAGGCCTTGTCCTCAGCCCGCCGCGGGGAGGGTCCCCGTGCAGGTGTGGGGTGGGGTGGGGTGGGGTGGCAAGGAGCAGGGGGACCCCTAGGGCCCCCGCCCCGTGGTCTTGGTACCGTTTCTGCGTCTCGCAGGACCCTGGCTTTGGGCGTGGGCAGCAACTCCAGTTCCTCGGGAACTGAGGGGCCTGGTCACACTGGTGGGAGGGGAGATACATTTGGCAGGATTAACACGCCACGGGGGAAGAGCGCAGGATGTCAGCATTCTTAACATCCCCAGAGAGGGCCTGGAGATGGCACAGTGAGCTGCTGTGCGCACGGGTGGGGAAACTGAGGCTCAGGGATGCAAAGCGGGAGCCCAAGGTCACGCGGACCGTCCGGCGGTGGGGAACGCGGGTGGCGGGGTGGGGACGCGCGTGGGCCGTGCGCGCCCAGCCAGGCGGCTCCGGGCTCGGCTGTCGCAGCGCGGTCGCCAGAGGATGGCGGCGGGGGCGCGGGCGGCACCAGTGCGCAGGCGCGGCGGGCTGGAGGGGACGCGCTCCGGGCGCGCGCGCGCGGGGCAGCCGGCGCCCCAAATCGGCCCGCCCGCCCCGGCGCCTCGCCGCCCGCCCGCCCGCCCCGGCGCCCCGGCCGGCGAGGGGCGCGCCCGCTGCATGGCGCTGAGATGGCGGGGGCGCCGCGCGGCCGAGGCGGCGGCGGAGGCGGAGGCGGCGGCGGAGGCGGTGGGGGCGAGCCCGGGGGCGCCGAGCGGGCTGCCGAGTCGGGCTGCCGGCGCGGGCTGCGGGCGTGCGACGAGGAGTTCGCCTGCCCCGAGCTGGAGGCGCTGTTCCGCGGCTACACGCTGCGGCTGGAGCAGGCGGCCACGCTGAAGGCGCTGGCCATGCTCAGCCTGCTGGCGGGAGCGCTGGCGCTGGCCGAGCTGCTGGGCGCGCCGGGGCCCGCGCCCGGCCTGGCCAAGGGCTCGCACCCCGTGCACTGCGTGCTCTTCCTGGCGCTGCTCGTGGTCACCAACGTCCGCTCGCTGCAGGTGCCGCAGCTGCAGCAGGTCGGCCAGCTGGCCCTGTTCTTCAGCCTCACCTTCGCGCTGCTCTGCTGCCCCTTGGCGCTGGGTGGCCCCGCCGGGTTCCACTCCGGGACGGCTGCGGGGCGGGCGGCCGCGGACCAGGGCGTCTGGCAGCTCCTCCTGGTCACCTTCGTGTCCTACGCCCTGCTGCCTGTGCGCAGCCTGCTGGCCGTTGGCTTCGGGCTTGTGGTGGCCGCCTCGCACTTGCTGATCACAGCCACCTTGGTCCCCGCCAAGCGCCCACGTCTCTGGAGGACAGTAAGTGCCGCCGCGCGTTCCCCCTCCAGTCCGGGACACACCTGCCAGGGAGGGACCGGGAACGCTGGAAACCAGGGGCACATATACCTACAGGGCAGGTGGGGGACTGAAGCCCGGATCTTTTGGGGGGCGGAGGCGTTCAAGGTCACTCCGTGAGTTGGGGACACAGTGGGGCTGGCACCCTGGGGCTGGGCTCTTTTCTGAGTTACAGCCCACAAAGCACCTCTGGGTGTGGGACGCGCGGACGGGAGACGGGCGTGGAGAGGGCAGGATTGCCCCAAGGTCAGGCAGCTGGTGAGCGGCCCGGCGGGGCGACAGCCGGTCCGCGGTTCTGGAAGCACCCGTCACCGCAGGCGGGGTGGAAACTGGGCGCAGAGCGGGTCCAGGCGGACAGGGCTCCTCAGCGGCTGTGCGCACAGCCCGGGGCTCCTCTCCTGGGTGCGCCCGGGGCGAGCGCGCGCGCGAGCCAGGTTCTCAGAGTCCCCTCCGGGCACTGAGGCTCCCCGGGGGGCGTGGGCGAGGAAGCGGAAAGGGACTTTGGCCCCTTCCAGGCGCCGTGGCGCCCTTTGGTGGACCCCTCCCGGGTCCAGAAGGACCGAGTTTGCCAAGGTCGCACAGAGCTCTGGTCTCCACCGCCCCCGGTCCGCGGGTCCGCGGTCCGCCCGGGCTCCGGCCTCGCTCGCAACGCCGAACTTTGTCACCGTCGCCGTCTGGGCTGGGTGGGCGAGATGGTGGCGAGGACGCGCAGTCTCTTCCCGCCGGCTCCTCCTTCGCCGCGTGCAGCTTTCGGAGCTTCTCCAGCTTTTCTGCGGGGTGCAGCCCCCCTTCTGCGTCTGTCTCGGGTTGCATTTTGTCCAGAGGGTGGTGGGAACACGAGGGGTGGGGGAGAGAAGGTGTCAGGTGGAGGAGGAGGCGGGGGTAGGAGGGTGAGGGGGGGAAGCTGGACGCAAAGACCCCTGGTGGGGGATGGGAATCAGGCAGCTGGGGCTGGGGCCAGGGGAGGGAAGCCCCCACCCCAGGCGGCAGTGCCCTGGTCACTCCCTGGATGCACGTGGCCAGAGGAGCCCCAGGACCCAGTGGAGAGAGAATTCTGGACCTGGGTTTCAGGGCCGGAGAGGGGGCGGGGCTGGGGGGCGGGAGGAGGGAGGGAGGACCTGGGGGGGCTGGGGGAGAGGGAGAGGAGCGGGGAGAAGACAGAGAGAAGGGGGAATGCCCAGGGCTGCTGGCCCGGAGGAAGGGGGGAGGGGGAAGCGAGGGCGGGAGGGGGTTGGGTAGGTTCAGAAGCCCGGTCCACAGGCCCCGCCCCCTTGCCTCCCGCGGGTGGCAACCTGGCCTTGCCTGACCTTCTGGGAAGAGTCCCTCTTGCAGCTTTCCCTCCGCCACCCTCCTATCTGCCCCCGCAGCCAGCTCCCTGCCCCCTCGTGGTCCCCCCCAGCCCCCACACCCTCCCCAGGGGGACCGGATGGGAGGCACAGAGGCCAGGTCGCTGCGGGCGAGGAGGGCCCGTCGGGAGTGTGGCCTGTGGCCCAGGAGGTGGCGGGTGCTGTGAAGGGCCTGCCGTCGGCCGCCCTGTTTCCGGTACAGAATGGCCCGTGCAGCGTCCAGGGCCTCTTTTAGAGACTTGAAGGTTGAAGGGAAGAGGAGACAGCCTGCCTCCCAGAGGTGGGGCGCCCCCGAATTCTAGGGGAGGCTTGTCCTGCTCTTAGGGACCAGCCACCTGAGCCCACTGCTTCCCCGGCGCCCTCCCGGGCAGTGCAGGCCTCTCCCTGGCCGAGCCTCGCGCCCCCCCACCCCCCCAGCTGCCTGGTTGGCTTGTGGCGAAGGGGAGGGCTTCGCATTGGAGAAGCTTGCGTGTGAACCTCCTGCCACTCCTTTAGAGCGTGTCCGGATTCGCAGTGGACGCAGGCGGTGGAGACGGTGGCGACCAGTGAGGGGTGGGTGCGGAGAAGCCCGTGACGAGGGGCCTGGGCGCCTGTCCTGAGGCCAGCGAGGAAGGCGGCTCCCCTGCGGCACCCCTATTTACCGCCGGGGCTTGCCCCCCACCCCCCGCGCCACCCGCAGGCCTCACCTGCTGCGAGCACCCCTCCCCGAGCACCCCGTCTCGCCCACACCTGCTGGCAGGTGGCCTCTCCCTGCATTGTCTTCCTCATCCCTGCGGACGCCCCGACCTGGGGGCTGTGTGAGTGGAGGAAGCTGGGGAGCAGGGGAGCGGCAGCGTCCGCCAAGCTGGAGGCAGGGTGGAGAGGTGCAGGGAAGCCCCCGGGGGGTGTGTGAGTACAGGCACCAATAGGGGGAGACCCCCCTTTCCACTGGACACCGACCCGGGGCAGGTCATGGGGCTCCCTCCCCCGGCGAGCGGCTTAGACAGTGTTCACTGGGCGGCAGGTGCTCAGCGCCCACCTGGCTGGAGTGGAGGGAAGGCAGGATGCAGGTGGGCGTGCGGCATGACAAGCCAGGGCTCCCGGCTGACCCGCCCCAACTCCACTAGCGATTTCCCCCTTGACCACACTGTCCTGCCTCCCCCAGCCCTCAGCCCCTCCGTCCCACCTCGACCTCAGTGGGGACACCTGCCCTCTCCTATCCCTGCCCCTCTGGCCAGCTGGTCTTGCTTTCTGGAAGGCATGGCTGCCCAGCCCAGGATCGACCTTTGGCATCTGGCACCCCTGGGGTGCCCGGGCCCCTCCCAGCTCCTCCACCTGACGGTGTCCACCCCGAGGTGTCGACAGCTGAGAGGGCCAGACAGGGGCCCTCGGGCACCGGGGTGCTGGGCAGGGACGGCATCTTGGGAGGGGTCGCTGATGCCTCGAGGGAGGATCAAAGTCCCACATGTCCTATGTTCTGTGTGTTCAAGACATTTAAGTGGAGGCTGGGAGCCGAAATGGCCACGTGTCTCCCGGGAAGGTGTGCGCTCTGAGCCGAATGCGTCCCACTGGGCACCATAAACCCACTCAGCACAGTTCAGATATGGACTCTGCAAAATGTGCCTTATTGTCTCGCCGGGGCTGGCCTTCCAGCTGCCACCAGCGCCTCCGAGAAGGGCTGGCCTGAGCGTGCGTCCTAACGCAGCAGATGGCCGGTTGCAGCACAGGGAGCTCCCCCGGTCACGGGGACCCGGGCCTCCGGCACAGCCACCGGCCTGGCCAGCAGTGCCAGGTACCGGCCCCACAGTGGCTCCCCGGCACCCGGCTCCAGACCTGCAACCGGTGCCCATGCAGAGTGTCCAGCTGGCAGACAGCGCCTGGGTTAGAGGGACTGGAGGTGTCTGACGCCACGGGGAAGGTGACCAGGGTCCACTAGAGAGGACAGGGCCTCGTGGGGTGTTCAGGGTCAAGGTGGCCACTCCGGCGTGCCCATCAGGGCTGGCGGCTGGCCCTCTGTCGGGCTGGCGGAGGCTGTTTGCGCGGCGGTCTCCAGGAGGCGCGCTCCCTCTCGCGTCTGTCCGAGGTGGGAAGGCCTGTGCTCCGCTCCGGCAGGGTCCAGACCGAGCTGGCTCTGTCCGGCTTGCTGATGGCACCCCCCACACAACAGGCCGCAACAGGAGGGGGCCCCTGCCCACCGGCCTCGCTCTCTCCCTTCCAGCTCGGTGCCAATGCCCTGCTCTTCGTGGGCGTGAACGTGTACGGGCTGTGCGCCAGGGTGCTGGCCCAGCGCTCCCAGCGCAGGGCCTTCCTGCAGGCACGGACCTCCATCGAAGACCGGCTGCGTCTGGAGGACGAGAACGAGAAGCAGGTGGGTGTGCCCGGCCTCGGGCCCCTTGGTCCCTCTGCGGGACAGTGTTGCCTTTCACGGTTCCAAATGCCTGGGCTGCTCTCCTGGGTGGCCTTACCTGGGGCTTCACAGCGGAGCGTTTTGCAGCGAGACCGTGAGCGAGGTCGCTCATTTCCCGCGAGGTCGCTGGCGGGTGCTGAGTGTGGGCCGGGCAGAGTCCTGACCTGCGGGGCCACCTCTGCTGACAGAGGTGCGGCCCGGAGGCTCCGCCACAGGACAGCTGTCTCCCTGGGCGGCCTTGTCACTTGTCACCGGCACTCAGACCCACTCCTGCTGTGCTGGTTCCACTCATTTCAGCCAGGGTGGGGGGGCGCTCAGGGTCGACGGGGCCGGGCCACCTCTCGGCACACTCGGGTGCCGGCAGGCTCGGGCCGAGGCTCCCTGGCGGGAGACCACGGTGCTTGGGCCCACGCACGGAGCAGGTGTTCACCTGTGCGGTCACCACCGCCCAACAGGGTTTGTGGCAGGGGGACCGAGGGACCCGCCCTGAAGTTTGGACACCCAGCGTTGGGCCCCCGAGTCTGTCCCAGCGGCCGGGCTGTGTTGCTCGGGGACAGGATTCAGCGTCTGCGGCCGGGACCGTCCCGTGTGTCCTGGGCCTGTCGAGGCTGAGTCTGGGGCAAGCCCGTGGGGAGGGGGGTGTCTGCAGCAGTACTGGGGACCCCCCCTTGGTTTAGAAGGAGGAGTTCTCCTGGCGAGGGAGTCACGTGAGAGGGGAGTCTGAGCTCTTCGGCTGCAGAACCTGCGTTTGGATTGGCCTCACGCCCTGGGCCCCGTGGTCGCAGGCGGGCACGGCCTCCCTCAGCGTCTCGCTGTGAAAATTAACTACAGATGGACGGTGGAAAATGCCACCATCCGTCTTCCAGGGCAGCTGCAGGATCGGGGGCTGGGGGAGGGTGGGCGGGGCTCGTCTGCCCACCAGACACTCCACCTCTGGAAGGTTCTCTGCTCCACTTTGAAAAAGCTGCCCGTGTCATCTGTCCCTGAGGCTGAGCCCTGTGACAGGGCCTTGGGCCTCGATGCTGAAGTGACCCTTCCTCCCGAGTGCCCAGCTGTGGGACACAGTCCTGGCACCACAGACAAGCTGTTCGTTCTGGCTGGGTTCTGGGCTGTGTCAGCTCACTCAGGCCTCTGCTTCATCACCGAGACCCTGCTTCATAAAGGGACTTGGTTCTGCTTTGTGAGCCGGGAGGGAGCTTTACTGACTTGGGAGGAGAACCAGGCAGAACGAAGCCAGTGAGGATGGGGCTGGCGGCCGAGGGGCACAGCGGAGGCCGGAGGCCGGAGCCCGGGGCACACATCTCGGGTCTCCTCACCCTGCAAAGCTCCCCCAGGGGCTCTGGGTTGAAGGACGCCCCAGGGAAAATGCCCCACAGGCTGTGGAGGCCTGGGAGCCTCTCTCCATCTGAGAACAGAATGTCACAATCGGCTCTTTGAAGTGGGAAGAAGCCTCGGAGCCCCGATCCAGAAGAAAGCGCGGCAGAAATAAGAGCGCCAGGGACGGGGCCGCTCGGCCGCAGGTAAAGGCAGGTTAAAAATAGTTAACAGGGAGATGCTCGGAACGATCAGACGCCAGACGACTTGAAGGCTGCGGCACATGGACCGATTCCTAGAATGGGGTCAGTGACCGCGGCTGACGCTGGAAGAGAGGGAAGCCTGGAGCATGCTGGGACTCGGTGGCAGGTGTGCCCGACTCCCGGGAAACGGTGTTGTTTCCGGAGCGGCCTGGAGACGGAACCACCCAGGAGGCAGACCTGTGGGACTGGTGTTTGTCACAGCCCAGGTGCAGGTCGGGCTGGGCCACCCTTGGCTTAATTTCCTTTTCTTTCCTGCACCGGCCGGAGCGTCCAGGGCCGCGTGGACGGTGCTCGCCAGTGCGGTGTTAGCCGGGGCCTGTTGCCGGATGTCCCCCCCTCACACGAAGGAGTTCCCCCTCTTCCTCATTTCCTGAGACCTTCCAGCAGGAGTGGGTTTTGCCGAGTTTTTCCCAGTAGCGATGGCTGCGTGGGCTGCGTCGGCGTGCCGTGGGCACGCCGTATGGCACCGATTGATATTTCGCTATTGAACCAGTGCCGTGCCCCCCGAGTCAGGTGTTAGGTGTTGCTGAAAGGCTAGCAACCGGGTGAAAGGTTTTGTATCTGTATTCCTCAGGGATATCGGTCTGCAGGTTTCCCTTGTTGTCATTGTGTGACTTTGCCGTTAGGTAACAGTAACTTTATAAAATGAATTGGGATGTATTCCCTCGTCCTTTCCGGGAGATTTAATGTAGAATTAGCGTGAGTTAATTCTCCTTTAAGTGCTGGGTGTATGTGTCCAGTAGAACCACTTGGCTCTGGAGAGTTCTTTCTTATGAGTTTTTACATTAAGCATCCAATTTCTTTAATAGATACACAGCTCCTCAAATATCTTATTCACGGTGCTTGTTTCGCATTCGGGGAATTGCCGTCATTTACGCTTTTAGAGACTTTGGTGCCTTTCTTCTGAATTATGTCTGAAGAGCTGTTACTGCTTCCTCTGGCCCATGAATGATGTCTTCAGGGTCGGTAGCGACATGTCATTTCACCCCGATTCCCTGCATTTGTATTTCCCTCTGCTGGTTTTGCCGCAGTTTTGTTGCTGAGGGGCCGCCGAGGGGCAGAGTGAGGTGGGGACTCCTCTTCCGCGTCCCCACCGGGTCCACCCTCCTCGGGAGGACGGCCTCCTTAGTTCCGAGTAGGGTCTGAACTGCTTTCTTTGGTTTTCTCCCCAAAGTCGGTGGAAGGGGGCGTGAGAACTGAGGGAGGAGAGGGCCTCAGACCCCGTGGGGCCGGACCACCGAGGCCAGCAGGGCGAGGCTGAGGCTGGGGGAGGAAGCTGTGGCCCAGGCGGGTGGCAGAGTCCTGGTGGTGTCCCTGCGGAGCAGCCCAGGCCTTGCTCCTGTCCCCAGGGGAAAGAACATCTGATCCCCAGGGTCCAGGGAGAAATCAGAGGATGAGGCTGGGGGAAAATGCCACCTTGCCTCTTATCTCTGCAAGAACCGACCCCTTTCTATCCCAGAGACAGGGCCTCTCGGTGGCCCTCTCTCAGTGTGGGGCAGGGGGCTGAGCACAGGGCTGGCGACCTGGGCTCCCTCCTGTGACCGGGGCTTCCTGGAGAAGTTGGGGCGCACGGTGGGCGACTGGGCCGGGGCAGGCGGGGTGCTGTGAGTGGCTGGTGTTCTGGAAGTTCTGCCCCCCCCCCCCCCCGTGGGATCAAGTTCCCTGTGCAGTGACTGTCCAGGCCGGGGATTCTGGGGCCAAGAAGGGGCTGCAGGGCCGGTCCCCATGCAGGCCATGCATGAGGAGGGCCGCAGGCCTGGGTGGGCGCCTTGAGGATAGGCAGAGTGGGCCCCGTGGGGCACACCACGCGTCTCTCCCATCCAGGAGCGGCTGCTCATGAGCCTTCTGCCCCGGAACGTTGCCATGGAGATGAAGGAGGACTTTCTGAAGCCCCCTGAGAGGATTTTCCACAAGATTTACATCCAGCGGCACGACAATGTGAGGTGGGCTGTGCTGGCTGGGGACCGTGGGCCTGGGAGCTGATGTGGTCTTGATGCAGGTGGGGGTGATGCAGGTGGGAGGTGATGCAGGTGGGGGTGATGCAGGTGGGAGGTGATGCAGGTGGGGGTGATGCAGGTGGGGTGATGGAGGTGGGGGTGATGCAGGTGGG
>PVKU01010816.1:0-48666 GCA_004027475.1 Anoura caudifer | reverse complement strand
GTTGTTTCTTTCTTCCTTCTGGTCCACTCCATTGATTTGAGTCCCAGTTTTCCTCCCATCTCTGTTGGTTCCCCATGCATCTTTCTTCATTTCACTTATTGTAGCCTTCATTTTTTCATCTAATTTGTGAGCAAAATCAACCAATTCCGTAAGCATCCTGATCACCAGGGTTTTGAATTGTGCATCTGATAGGTTGGCAATCTCTTCATCGCTTAGATAAATTGGCTCTGGGGCTTTGATTTGTTCTCCGGTTTGAGCCATTTTCATTTCTGGGTTTTTTTGTTTTTTTGTTTTTTTGGTTTAGTCGCGGCTGTCACGTAGTGAGGGGTGGAGCCTCAGGTGTTCCCCAGGGTGGGGCAGCCCAGTCGCTGGGTAGTGATGCTGTATGTGGGGGTGGGGTCTGAGAGGAGACAATGGCGCTTGCTTTGCTCACTCTCAGATTCCAGTCCCTTTCACCGCTTCCCCTTTGCCTGGATTATCTGCGCGTGAATGTGGGACCACCCGGTCAGCCAGCTGCCTTGTGCGGCCTCACTGGTTCTGCACAGTTGCCGCCCCGTACCCGGGGTCTGCTAGTCGCCGCCTGTGCACCTGGGGGCTGCCAGCCGCTGCTGCCTGCGTGCCCTGTCCGCACCTCCACTTTTTCCTGCCGCGACTCCGCCCCTCTTACCGGTCTGGATGAATCGTTGTAGGACTTCCAAACAGTTTGATTTTCTGAGTTCTGGTTGTTTTCTTGTTTCTAAATCTTTGTTGTCCTTAATTTGGTTGTGAGAAGAGGCACAGTGTGTCTGCCTATGCCTCCATCTTGGCCGGAGGTCTCATTTACACTTTATAAGAATCTTCTGAGATAGATATTATGATTCCCGTTTTAGAACAAGAGGCTCAGGAAGGTTACATGATTTGTCCAAGGCCACGCTGTCTGTGGGAGTGGGGATTGTTACTGGTATCTTTCTGACACTGTTAGTGTTGCATTTTTAAAACAGGAAACTTGAACTGCTTGCTTTATACCTCCAAGATACATGCTATATTTTATGTTTTTTATGGAAATAGATTATAAGTATGTTAATAGTAAACATGGAAATTTGTTAATTCATAGTTATCATCTACTTTCCACCGTAATGTCTAGTCAGTCACATTTAACTGCTTGTCTCCACCTGCTGCTGTTTTAGTGGCTAAACCAAGTGAAAAAGTTACAGGCCCCACAGCTTGTTGCAGATGCTTCGTTTTAGGACATTTAGTCCTTAGTACAGAAGAGCATTGTGTGATCCCACACAGTGTTGTGTGGAAGGTGAGAAAATCACCACCTCTGTTTCACTAATGAAGGTGACATTTGTAAGTGATTCGGTCAAGGTACTTTGGACCCAGCAAGGGGATTCTGAAGGTATAGCTCAGGGTACAAGAGCTGGACAAAGCAGTGCTGAGGGGTCAGGCAAGGACTGCAGTTCAAAAGCAAGGTGATGGGTGGAGGGTCTTTAAGACCCGATGGAGCAACTGTCATCCCATCTCCATGTTCAGGGACACCCTGGTGGCAGCTTGAAGTTGGTCATGGTGGGAGTATTCACACCACGGAAACTGGTAAACGCTACAAAGCTGGGCTCTCTGCCCCTTAGGCAGCCACTCTCCTGCAGTTCCCAGCACCGCCCTGGCTTCCTTCTGCTTCGCGCCTGACCTCACTGTCTGCTGGCTGAGTGACACGTCAGACTGAGAATGCAAGTGTGGCTGAGCGCACTCGTTTTGGTGAACCCTGAGCATATTGACAGTGTCACTGCTTCAAGAGGCGATCTGTTGGGAATTTGATATGCCCCCTCCCCACCACCACCACAAGAAGGAGAGGTGGCTTTTTAAGACATCAGAGTCCAAGTCACTCTTTGCATGAAAAATTACTGCTAAGGACTCATAAAAGTGAAGCCTGGAGGCGGTGGGGTAGGACAGATGGTTTTGTCTCTTGGAGAACTTTCCTGTGTTAAAATCTTTCTCTAAACGCTGTTTTACTGCCTCCCTCTCCTTTATGTCAATGACAGTAGTATAAGAACCAAAAATTTTAAAAGTCAGAAATTGCAAAACGGGTAAATTGAAAGTAATTGTTCAAATGACAGAAATTTTCTTTTGTGAAAGCTTTCCTTGCTGCTTCCTTCTTTCATGCACATCAAATACACTCTTAATTCATCAGCATTTGATTTCCCACATTCGGATTGCACCACGTAACCCGTGTCTATATTTTAAAGATTGCGCGTGACTTGCATTGATTCGAGAACTGTTACTACTCATGCTTTGGCTCCTTGGTGGGAGGTGCAGTAAGTGACCCTTTCAATGAAGATGCTCAGGGTCAGAGGACCTGCTTTGGAGCCACCAGGTGCCTCCCAGGGCTGCAGCATCAGGTCTGAGAAGCAGCGAGGCTCACGAAGGTGGTGAGTCTCCAGGTTCTGAGTGAGGGGCTGCACTCCTGGGCTAAGTCTTCAGGCCAGCATGAATGGCCCCGTGAGTCCTGGTGTGGCCAAGAGGAGGGCCTAGGAGGAGATTGCTTCCTCCTGTAGCAGTCAGGGGACTTCTAGAGAAAAATGTTACCTTATCACAGGTGAGATTTAGTTAGACTTTAAGCCCTGATTTACGGACGGTGACGAGAGTTGTTTTCTACTTTCATAAGTTAGACTGAGGCATATCAGTGAAACACCGTTGTCTTATTTTGAATAATAACATTGGAAATATTTTAAAACTACGTATCTCACTTTGTTTTACATTTACATACCTGAATTTAATTAAAATTGATATTTCAGTACGATAGTCTGTTTTTGCAGAGGACTAAATGTTTATTTTCTTTTCGTTGTTACAAGTTAACCTCATGGTAAAAAAACCAATGTGATTCTGAAAGCATTCCTTTTTAACTGCAGCTGTGACCTTGTTCTGCTCCACTGCTGGCTCCTGATTGCTTTCCATCCACGGGAGGGTTACCACACCAAGTGCAGATTCGTAGTGCAGAGTCTCCCGAATATAGTTGTTTAGAAATGTCCATGTGCATAAGAGTCCTGAGGATTCCTGGGCATCCCCCGCAGAAGCTGTGATTCCGCGGGTCTGCAGTAGGGCCCAGGCTGCTGCATTTGAAAGAGCTACTGCAGGCTGAAAGGTTCTTTAAAGCTCTGGGTCTTCGAGTCACAAAGTGAGACGCACTCATGACCAGTTTGTCTAATTCTCTCACTGTTTTCTTTCCTTTTTCTAGATTCCTTTTCTTCTTCTTTTTAAGGCTCCTTTAGTTGAGAAATTATCTATCGTTTAAAAGATTGTCTAAATGTTTGCTCAGGGAGCCTTCAAACAGGCCTGAGCTTTGACTACTGTGGGCAGAGTCACTCAGGGCTGGAGCGTGTTCCCCGGCTGCTCTGTGGGCACGCAGAGTGGATGCCAGCACAGCTGGCCCTGGCATTTCAAGAGCCCGAGAATCCCACCCCCGCCCCCAGCTTTATTTAGATATAAGTAATGCATAACATTGTGTAAGTTTAAGGTGTACAGTGGGATGATTTGAGGTATGCATATCTGAGGGTCTTTACAGACTAGCAGAGGCTGCCATTCCAGTAACATTTTGTTGTTACACAACCGAGGTCCCTCCCAGGCTGAGGGAAAACCATCCAGGTGAAACTTTTGCACCAGCCAGTGCGTATCTGCTCCTCTCTCAGGCCTGGGTTCCCCTCCTTGATTTCTAGTAGATTCCAGGCATTCCCACAGACCCCTTAAAATGTCACATAGCTATCAAGTGCATAATTTTAATTCAGGAAAGTGTAACCAGCAACAGTACGTTAGAATATATGAGGTGGGGGAGCCGGACAGTGGGTTGTTGGGGTTTCCAGGGAGTTTGAGTGTCGCCAGCACAGAAGGATCCATCTTTCTAGGGGGATGACTGGGGTATGATTCCTTGATTATTGGACACAATGAAATAAATAACTGAACTTCTGAAGGTCCTGGATGGGACAACTTTCTTGTTAAATGGATGGAGATGCAGAGGCTGTGTACGTGTATTAAGGTAAGACCTTGTTCAAATAGTCCCACATTTCTAGCCTATTTCGCTGAGAGGTCAGATGGCTTTTGTCTTTTAGGATTCTTACAAAACTTGTGTCTGGGGGGTGGGGGGGAAGGTAGTTTATGCTGTCTGCAACTCTCATCTAGGCTGCCGTGAGTCTGGCGTGTGTTTGTTAGGTTGCTGCCCCTTTAATACACACATGACTCAGGAAATCCAGCTTGTCTCTCTGTTATGCCCTTCCTTCCTTCCTTCCTTCCTCCTTCCTTCTTTCCTTCCATCCATCCATTCATCTTTCTATCTTTTCTTTTTCTTTCTTTCGACAACATTCTGAAACGGTTATATTTACCAGTTTTCTTTTGTTGCTATTTTTTCTTAGCTTAAAGATTGAGCACACATTTATTAATAGACTTAGGCTTTTAGTTGCTCAGCCATGGACCTTCCAACACAAAGTCCAGAGCAATTTCTGCCCAACTCTCCAAATTCTGAGAAAGGTTGAAGAGCTATTGTTCTAAACAAGAGTGAGCCAAATTTTATTTCTTCACAGTCAGATGACTGCCCTTTGACACCATGTGCATTTCCGTTTAGGAGGGAAATGGCTGAATTAAAGGTAGTGTATTTCTCCTCAAAGAAGATGAAGAAACACCATTCTCAATAGAATTACCACTCCTGATTGTGAGGTCAAGATGACTTGAATTGGTGGTAATTTGTTTGTCTCTATTTTTTTAAAAGAAGGTATTGAAACTTTTTTCTGCCTTGAGTTTCCAATCCAAAAATTATAGTTCTCTGACCTTAGACCACCTAAGTCTGTTTTTGGTCCATCCAGTGTCTGCTCCAGAATTAGTCTGCTTAAAGCAGTAAGATGGAAATTCCTTAATTTTGGGACCTCTCTTCCCTATCTTTGCACTCCCATTTAAAAAAAAAATGGATTGTCTTGAAATAATTGATATGGAAGAGGATGAAAAGATAAGCTGTAGAGTTGTTAATGTCTATGGAGAAGGTGTGATTTTTATTGTAAGGAAATGAGTAGCCTTGTTTCACATCATGCCCGTGGCTACAGTCAACTGACAATCGCTTCTTACCTACCCCTTCCTCTCTCATCATTTCCCTGTGGGCTTCTAACAACAGAAACTGTAGATCACAGGTGTTGGGTGAGTGGGAATGGTCTGAAGTGCATTTCTCTGCCTTCTCCCCCTCCGTGGGGCAGGCCTTATCTTTCCCACTGACGCAGCCTGCATCCTCATTCTCCACGAAACCTTGACGTCAGTACCCACTTGACCAGCAGGTCAGGATGGGTTTTATCTCATCTGTTGAATGCTGTTGCCTACGAGGTTAAGAAACTGGTTTTTCTGTTATACGAACAGACCATAGTTGAGCTACTCTGCTGGCTTACAAGATGGTTATTTATTAACCAAAGGTGCTTATTTTATAATGGGACCTAAATTCACATTAAGTACTTTTCAAGTGATTATGTTAGTTTAATATTAACAACCTCCTGCAAGCCTGCTGGAATTTCTTCTCATTGTTTTCCCAAAGTGTATTTGTTGGGTGGATTTTTATCCTCATGCTTTTGCATTCATTCATTCATCATTCACTCACTCATCACACTTTGAATGGCCACAGTGAGCCACACAGCAGAGAAGCTGTGTCCTGCAGACAGTTTTTTCACTTGTCTTCCTGTCGCTCTCATTTTGCTCAATGTTTAAAAATACCTACTTTTTAAACCTCTACATAAGTAACAGACCTGGATGGAATTGCCTCTCTCACTTAACTTCAGTTTTTATGGTTCCATTAGATAGGAATTTGAGGTCATGCAATACTTTACAAGTGATGTGATTTACGAACCACATGTCAAAAGCAATCGGAGAGTCTCTGTCCTCCAGAGGGTCTCTCATTGAAGGCATGTCCATGGTGATTTCTCATTTTAAATATCCATGTGCCCTTGTCCCTCTCATTCCTCATCAGAACCCCTTCTTCCTGACACATATCATATATCTAACTCTTCATCATTGGATTATTTTAATGTTCCATTTTGCTATGTATGTGCCTACCAGTGTCTGCATGAGACTCTGTGTAGGCTTTTGTCGACCAAGTATAGGTGCAGGATTCAACACAAACTGAAACATACTTCAATGTAATGCAGGCCTATTTTGATTTACAAGACAGGTATAATTCTTGAACTGTCTAAATTCTTGCTCGTCTTTTAAATGCATTTTTAAATTATTTTGTGTCTATATTAGTAAGATTGTTAAATTTGGGTCTTGTCAAAAGTAAACGCAGAAAGAGTACTTCCTCCATAGGTTATGGAGCACCTTCTCTTTTCTCCGGTAAAAGCCATTTCTTTAGGTCCCTGAGGGCCGCACAGATATCAGCGCCCAATGACACCCATCGGAAGGGAGTCCCGAGCACCAGGGTGCAGACAGACGCCTCTTACTCTGATGGCACAGCGTGGAAGTCCGCGGGTGGGGTTTGTGGATCCTTTGGGGCGAGGGGCTGCCTTTGGACCGAGGCATCATTTCTTCTCTTTATGGCTCTAGCCTTGTCCTCAGCTGCAAAAGAATTGTCCTCGATAGGCCGTGCGTGTGGGTGTGCGCATGCGCGCTCTGTACTGTTTTTAGATTGATTCGTTCGAGTGGACTTTGTGTGTATGTTCATTGGGGAAAGGCATGTGCGCTCTCCGTCAGGACTTCCACTTTGACTGGACTTCGGTATTTTAAAAAGTATTACTTGTAGTTGAAGTGTTTTTCATTTCGTGATAACAGGCTGAGAAAAAGCAGTATTTCACAGTAAATATGAGAGCTCTTTTATTTGACTTTACTTTCAAAGGCTGATCAATAATACTTTTAGGTCTATTAATAACAATGACTACTTAGTGTTTATGTAGAATTTCAAGATTTATCTAAGATAAAATAATTAAGTGTTGTGGTTTTTTTTTTTTTTTTTTTTTGACCCAACATGCTGTATCCATATTCATTGTTACTCTGTATGTCAGCTCCTCTCTCCCAGGTGCCTGCAGTTTTGTACCCTCTCAGCACCTCGAAAGCCTTTCTAGGAGCGTCTGATAAGCTCATGTACACTCACTGACACAGTCTGAAGTGTTAATATCCCAAACGTCTTTGCATTTTAACAGCCAAAAGTGAAAAGCCTCCCACTAGAGAAACCAATCTGTACTAGCGGGAGTTTTCTTGTGGAAGAGGGGAAGTTATTTGTTTGTTTTTAACTCATAGGAGCTTTTTCAGGTTCTAAACACCACACCTCCTGTCTACAGCTATACTTCTGCCCGAGGCTAGCCCCTTGGGGTAATTCCATCTTCAGTAAGTTCAGAGAGCTTTATAAATTATTACTAATCTTTAAAGCACTCTACTTGTAGCAAACAGACAGCATTTCAATCTGTTTGACAGCTGATAAAGCAAACACAACATTTTAGGGAAGTTAATTAAATAACATATTTGAAAACACCTGGAAAAATGTTACGACATTGCACAAGCAAATTTTTATCGGTAAATTGCTTCAGACCTGACAGTTTAAGCAGTCTCACTAAATTTTTAATCAAGGAGCTAATTTATAATGGATAAGGAAAGTAGGAGAAGTTTATACTGAGATATTTTAAGGATGAGCTGGGTGAAGAATTCTGATATTTCTTTATTCGAATGCCCAAGTTAAACTGTGCCTTTGATTTTTCAGGGTTCTGGGTATTTAGGCATGGAAGGGTAACAGGATAGACCGTCCAATGCTCAAAGCCAAGGTGACAATGTCTGTGTTACATCTAAGTTCACGTCTGAATGAGCTTCTCTTTGAGGCGACCACCTCTGGAGAGGAAAAGGAAGGCAGCTCTTTGCTGATAACACGGGTAATTGAAAGAGGTGGTGTCCAGGGAAACAGCCCTATGGGTTCCTGGTTCACAGGGAGCCAGGTCTGCAGACACTTCCTCCAGCAGAGGAGTTTCCTGCAGGAGCTGGAGGCCTCGGTGCTAATCTACCCCAAACTCCAAGCGGCTCCTGTGCTTGAAGCTGCGGCATCCAGAGAGAGGAAGTACTAGGGTCAAGATTCGTCAACTACAGCTCAATTATGAAAACCGTTCTACTTCCTGGTATTGAGGTGTTCGAGAGTTCTGAAAAAAAAAAAACGCAGTGTTATGTGACTTCCTCAATTATATAATTTGTTTAGAGTAGATTGGTTAGGAAGTATGACTACAGCTACCTTCCTTAGATTTTATCTGATTTTTATCTTAAAGAGAATAATCTTACCTACTATGTTTTTTAACAAGAGAAAAGCATTAAAGTTACTAAAAAACCCAAGTCATTTTATTTTTTTAGTTATGAGGAGACCTCAAGAATTTACTGATTTCACTAAATGAATAGCTGCCCCGTTTGTAAAACGTTAATGTGGGAAGTTGTAGAACAGATTTTAAGTATTGAAAAATATTGTTAGTTGTACCAGTAATAGAAGCAGTGCATTGTCCTGCTAATAGTTAATCTAGTTTTAGCTGAAGGTGTGACCAGCACTGTTAGACTTGGCATCTGCATCCAGGGACAGGGACCCGTAGTTCATCCGAGGCGAGGCGCAGAGTGGAGCTGACAGTGGGGCAGGAGGGAGGGACGGCGAATGAGCGCATGAGAAGATGAGCGACATCCTTAGTTGATTGGGAAATGCCCATTCCAGCCAGAAGAAGTCATCGCACACCTCCTGGAGTGTCTGACACGAAGAAGGCTGAACTCTCAGCGTGCTGACTAGGGAGGGCGTGGAGGAATGGGTGGTGTCTTCCACGGATGGTGTCTGGCGGCAAACGGGACAACCACTTTGGAAAACTGCTCGCAGACGGGACTTTCCAGCCTCCTAGACCATGTGGGCCTATCTGTCATGATAAATCTCTTTCTATATATCTATCTGACCCTCGTTGGTTCTGTTTCTCTGGAGAACCCTGTCTAACACAATTGTACATCAATCATACCTCAGCGAAGCTGTTAAAACCATTATGTGCCTCTCTACCCAATCGTTGAGTTTGTGGCCCAGTCATACACAGAGACTGTTGCTTATATGGGGGGTTGGGGACTCACACTTTGATTTCTGGGCCCTCTGATTCCCAAAGACGTTAGATAATAAACCCAAGGTTAAATTCTCTGTAAGATACTGTACATTCTACTAGACTCCTATTTGCTGAGTCTTTAGTTCAAATAACAAGACTTGGTGGTTCTTTATCAGTTGTAATGACCTTGGTGATAGATGTTCTGCCCTGTTCTTTTACTTAAAACATAATGGCTACTCTGAAAAACACTTATGCTTTGATCTCCAGGCAGGAAAACATGGCAAATTGCATATCTCTGCCTGTTTTGGTGGATGTAGGCCTTGGTGCCGACCTGGTTCTCAGCTGGTGAGGTAGAATTGAAACCATGAAATATTTTACCTGCACCGCTTTGCCTTCTATAAGCCTCATTTGTTGTCTACTTGCCTTTCTGTTCCTGAAATGTGCTAATGTGTGCCCAAGTTTTCACTTGTTTGAGAAGAAATAGATTTCTGAACACCCAGATTTCTGAAGAGGCAGCCTTTCCGCTTAGGCAGCAAAACTCAGAGTGAGTTATTGGTGTTGCTGATGTAGCGTGCGACCTTGGCCAGAAGGGACCATATCTGGTCTGTAGTTCTCCCCTTTGAGATGGGATGTCCGAAGCAAAGCATGACCAGCCGGCACCGAAGCCCCTGCCTTTCATGGACAGGCTGTGCATGCCTGCTGCGGGAAGGGGCTTCCTGGTCCCGCAGGCCTTGTGTCACTCAGCGATGCCTAACGAGAAAGGTGACTTTATCACAAATAAAAAACTGGCATCCTCTAAAGTCAGTACCCAAGAATCAAGCTTTTCATCCTTTTTTAAAGTACTTTTCTATTTTTAGGCCCTGGCCGGGTAGCTCTGTTGGTTAGAGTGTTGTCTCAACATGCCAAGGTTGCATGTTTGATGCTCAATCAGGGCACATACAGTAATCAACCAGTGAATGCATCAATAAATGGAACAACAAAGCAATGTTTTTCTGTCTCTCTCAAATCAATAAATAATTAAAAATTTTATATTATAGTTGACATACAATATTATATTAGTTTCAGGTGTATAACCCTGTGATGAGACATAACTTACAAGGTGATCACCCTCGATAAATCTAGTACCTGCCTGACACCACATATTGTTATTTAAAAAAGATTTTCATACTTTTAAGAAAAATGAAAAATGTGTTCTTTGCTCCCCCTGTCAACGAGAACTATTTGTTTATTTGATAAACATTTCCACATAGTTCTTGTGCGGTTTGCCCAGCACTCGAGGGCCTGGGGACGTACAGTTAAAATAAAAGCCCTATTTTTTGTGCTGGGGAGACTCTGGCAGAACCGACAATTCTGGGATAAGCTGGGTGGTCGTGAAGGAGGCCAGGCGGAGGAGAAAGCCACGTGGGTCAGTGTAGTCAGGGTGCAGTGGAGGCTCTGTGCCTCGGGCGGAGGGCAGGCTGGGTGATTTGCAGGCAGAGAGACAGAGGTAAAGAGGTAAAGACAGGGTGGGACATGCAGGGGACAGTGGGGAGCCGCTCCTTCCAGTGGTGATGGACGGGGCTGACTTGGCACGGGGTGGGGCGAAGGTAGCAACAACACCGAAAACTTAGGGAGTTTGGAATTTAGTGGTAGAAGACGCAAAGCCGTTGCAGGTTTCTGAGCGGGGCGATGTCATATGCTAAGAAAACATTTTCAGAATCCCGTCCGGGAGACTCTCAGCAGTGCAGGCTCAAGGGCAGCCGGTGGCTGTTTTACCTAGAGTGTAAATGATTATTTGGGGTTGCTTGGGCATTCACATTTATCCCCGAAGCCTTCACAGGCTGGTTCTGTCTTCCCAGTCTCATTTTCGTTTGTGTCATTCACTCAACCTTCTATTTTAGCCACAGTGAGTGTGGCGCTCCTCTGGCTGTGTCTTCTGCCTGGAATCTCTTCTGCTGTCCTCTCTTCCTACTGCACATGTCTTTTGCGAAAAGAGCTTCAGAGCAGATGCCACCCCTTCTCCAAACCTTCTCAGACACTCTGCTTCCCTCCGTTATTTGTGCCATTCCTTAGGTCCTGCAGCACCTGGCACAGACTTCTCTAATAACGGCCGCCACATCGTTCCATAACTTGGTGTTTAGCTGACTGTCGTGTCTCATGACCGGTGAGCTTCTTGAGGGCAGAGGCCCCCGTACTTTATGCTCAGCACTGACAGGCGTCTCCTGTTAATTGGTAGCCGTTTGTCTAAATGCTCTCAAAGGAGTGAGGGGGTCCTTCTCCATCCCCCACCAAACGCTGGATTTGGGGACTTGTGAGATCCTACCCAGCACCAACTGAGTGGGTGGAAATAACAGTGGAAGTTTGTATTCCATGAAAATCTAATGGCACAAAATTTGTACTTGAAACTTCAGTGGATAGACTGGTAAATTCCTGGCTGGTTGGGAGGGAGTTATGTTGTAAAGTGAATCCTCAGATAACTTACTCAGTTGCTTCTTTGCTGCCTTTGAAAGCAAAGGACTTTCTGCAACTGGAACAGTGATATGTCTCTGCGTTTTCAAATTATGATTCTTTTCTCTGAGGGAGCTAAAATTTCCTTTTCTTGTCCTTAATAGCACTGATTGTACTGCCAACGTGTGACTGAAACACATCCCTTCTTACTTTGTTTTAGTCTCTCACTCAGAGAGGTAGTTATTACGGCTTTCAGTAAGAAATGGCTGATTACTATAGACATTTACATAGTAATTTTTTTTGGAAGGAAGGAATTCAGGGCTTTAAAACATTCATATTCCCACCAAATAAAAATGGCTATATTAGGTCTCTCCTATAATTTGTATTAGTTGCCGATATCTGTACTTAGGGCTTCATGGTTCTGGAAGATGTATTTCTTCCAAACACCATATGCTCGTGGAAGGTGATATTTGCAATTATCTGTAGCTCACAAACTTCTCTGTTATGCTTCCCTTTGTAATTAAATGCCATATTTACATATTTCAATTATCATAATTATTTATGGTTTTCGATGTTTAGGCAAATTATCTTGTACTTTCAAGGATACCAGTTACCTGAGCTTTAAAGAGATAAGTGCTTTAGGAAAGCACTCAGTGCACTGATGCTCAGTTCTTTCTTTTTAATCACAATATCTTTCTGCTTCCTCTTTTTTTCTCCCATGTAGCTAGAGGAATGCTAATAGCCAGGAATGACCTCAACAAGGTGTGGCTTTGAAAGAAATACCTTCAGAATCCCTGTTAAGCTGCTGCCTCCATTTTCTTCAGGAAAGCATGGGCTGAGGGTTGAGTTTCCTCACTTTTCATGTCCTGGTTTGTCAGGAAAGCGGCGGAAATCTGGCATCCCCGACCGCACGCAGTCCCTGTGGGCTCTCCTGGCACATAGCTCAGAGGGACAGCTGCCTCTTGTGTTTTAGACCTTGACCTCCAATGAATGCATTCTTAGATCACATTAGTTTGGGGCGGGGATGTGTTATTATTGGTTCACACTGAACTTGCAGCCCACTAAAACTGCCAAGTCTTTCTTCTCTTTTGTGTTTTGCCTAGGCTTCTACTTATTGAGGTGCCGGACTTGACATTTATTATGACAGTCAAGTTCTTTTTCTCAATTCCACGGATGATTCCAGCCCTTTGAGATAGTGTTGGACCTCAATTCTCTTTTCCGACCTATTTACTGTCCCCTCTCTGTGGTTGTGACAAGCTTACCAGTGAGGGCGTGGGGACAGGGCTTGTCAGAACAGGCTCTGGGACCTTCCGAAGCAGCAAAAGGACTTCGCTCCCCCTCACACATTTCTTAACCTGCTCTGACTTCTAGGTGCCCAGTGTTATTCCTTGGTGACAAAAATGGAAAATGAAATCCTTTTAAGATAGCAGAGTGACTGTCAGCCCTAGCATTCTTAGTCACTTTGCTGCTTAGTGTTCTCACGGTTGGAATGAGGTCCCCGCTGGGGGCAGTGACTTTTTTTTTTTATATCTGGTAAGCTTCCATCTCTATTAGCGTGCTTGCTCATTCCCACAAGGGGAGGGTTAGCCCTCCGGGACTAGTCCAGAAAATTCTAAATCATGCCAGTGGAAACCGTCAGCAAAGATGGATGACTTTTAACGAAAGCATTTTCATTTTGTGGACCTTCCAGTGGGAGAAGTGGAACTGAGGAAGCTGGGGCGACAGTTTGTTGTGCAGTTTTTCCTGAAAGAGCTAAAAATACATTTTCAGCAGAGAATTAATGAATTATAGAGATCTGGTGCTAAGCAGTTCTCTTTTAATTAGGGATATGTAGCTCACTAATACAGTGTCGCCACAATTCAAAGGTAGAGCAGTTCTGTGCGATGAGCTTAAGTGGATAGTCTCTCTTTTAAGCACCTGGCTCAGCATGTTAAAATTTAAAAGAATTGAAGGACTTATATGGGTAGCATTACCATGATAGCAGCCTTCATCCTGTAGTTCCAGATGGGTGGGCTCTTAGCTTTCCCCGGGACAGATCAGGGAGTTGCCGGGGAAGTGTCATTTTCTAGCCGGGGAGTAGTTACCGAGAAAGCACTGTCTGTGCAAATGTGCTGGTTAATGGACTCCTTACTGGCAGGGAAGCTATGCACAGCTGTACTTCAGAAAATGTGACAAATTCCCATTTATGAAACATGATATACCCGATCATTTCCCAAAGAATATCATTTTCTAAAATGAGATGCTTACTTTCATCATTACACAGGACAATTAGAAAAGAAGTCATTCCCCCCACAATAAATGCCTAGTGCATCATTTGTCTGAGGCTCTGGGGAAGACACAGAGGAATCAGAGATGAGTATGAGATAATGTTGGACCAGCAGGGATGCACAGAGCAGAAGGGGAGTCAGAGACTTAAGTAGCCCGATGTGGCCGATGATAAAGCTGCTATAACCACAGCGATACATTGAATATGAGATGGCAGAGGAGAGACACGTGACTCAATAGTGAGGGGCAAGAGTAGCATCAGAGGAGAATTTTCTGTGAAAGAGATGCTTGCACTGAATCTCAGCGAGCCAGGGGAGTGGGTGTGTGGACATATTTTTTGTATGCAGGTGTATGGATGTTTTTATGGGAGAACCCAGACAAAGGGTGGGACGTTCCTGGAAGTGAGTTGGAGCAAAAGCTTGGAGGTGAGAAACACAGTGAGGTGGCTGGAGTCTATGGTGGTCGTGGGAGTGGGAGATGGGGTGGGAGTGATGGAAAGGGTTTAGAATGGAGCCAAGATATTTTTAGAAAGGAAGTAGCAAAAATTACTAGTTATACAAGCCCAGGTGGCTTTAGGACTTACCGTTGGGCAACACCACAGATTTATGCTGGAACAGATAAAAATGAGCCCTTTTCTCTTCTCTGTGTGGTTATTTCTTCTGTATCTTACTTCTGTGTTCACAGTATAGACAGACTACTCTGAAGCACAAAAAGTCCATTACATCTTAAAATAATTTTTAAAAGGGATCCAGTAACATACACAGAATTATTAAAGAATGACAAAGGTGAGCTCATATACATCAAAACTTTTAAGGGTAAATCTTGATTTTATTAGCTTTTATGGGCTAATATTCTAATATTATTAGAATACTATTCTAATAGTATTCTACTAAGACTACTATTCTAATTTTATTGAGGAGGAAACTGAGGCACAGAGAGGTTACAGTTTGGCCGGGATAACCTAATTTTCCAGGACATGTGGACATTAGCAGGGATCAATGTGTGCCAATTTATATCATGATTTATGCAGCAGATATGTCGTAACAATGTGTCTATCAAATAAATTTTGGGTTCAAACTATTTTAAATGCGATGGATGAAAAGATTTTGGGGAAAATGTATAATTACCTTCCAGATTGTTTTGGGGGCAAGTGTGAATTTTGTGCTGCATTCCGCAGCCAGCTGCCCTCAGAGCGCAGTTTTGCAGGCGCACCTGTGGTGTTGTGCCTGCAGCCATGGTATCGTCTACCTTCACCGGTTGGTGTGACCACTTAATTCATTCTCTAGTTTCTTCTAATGTTTTCTTTGAGGATGTTATCAGAGAAGAATTCAGTCGCTGTTTTTTGGAGTGCCGTTTGTTTTCTATGCAAGCTCTTTCCCCTCAGACAGGCCATAAAAGTCGAATGAAGTGCATGTCGGATTCCAGCCCCCACCTTTATGTCTATCATTTAAGAAATTGTAGCAATCGCACCAATAGGCTACATTTTTACATTCCCAGGTTGGAAGGGGCACTGCTACCTGCTGCCTGTGCCTCATCCCATGTAACATTTCCCCACACGGAGGGGGGCGTTCTGTCTGTGGCTCCCCTCCGCCCACACTTCCTGCTTCCATTCAGTCACCGCATGGATGTTTTTCCGATTGGATTTGTGTTGTTATCTGCTCAGCTGGTTTATCCCCCGATTCCCTTTTGCTTTTCCACTTTGGTGGTTTTGTTATCATTTGTTTGTAGCTTTAAATGTTCTCTGTCCTCTTCCTGGCTTTTCCCCAGTTCTGTCTCCCTTCCACATCTAGCTCAGACTCAACCCATTCCACCAGTCCTTCCCAGAGCACCCAGCCCCAAAGCCTCCGCCTCTGCTGCCTCCACAAGCTCCAAGGTACAGCTTTCGCTTGTCAGTCATTCACGATGCTGTTTTCCATCATGGCATCTTACCGAAATCTTAAGAGATTTCTTCCAGCTGGTGAATTATAGTCAACAGTTGTGTCCGCTAGATGGCAGTTCCTTGATAAGTCGTGGATTTTTAGGGCCAGAAAACTCCCCCTTGAAAGGACACAGTGTGTCACAGGATGGGAATCAGTCTCGGTTCTGTAGCCTGAAAAGCACAACATGCAATTGAAGACTGGCTCACCAAGGAACTCAAAAACCTTATCACCAAGGCCAGGATAGGTTTCAGGAGACTGAAAATATAATTTTTTGTGTGATATTAAACGTCTTACTAAAATGAAATCTAGAGAGCAGTAGCATAATCTCTATCGGCTTATCTTGAGCTATTATCTGTAAGAGATTAGACTAGGAGAGGGGATGGGTAACAGCAAGATTCTGAAGAGATCTGCTCAGAAAGATTTGCCTCTGTAGTGTTGATTCATCCTGAATGAGGAAAAAATAGGGTGCTCTAAAAATGCTGTAGGAGACATTCAAACCTCACGAGAGTCTTTGAAAAACAGTGAATATTAGTTCAGCTTTTGTTTGGAATTATTTGTTCCTTTTCCCATTCATTCTTTCAATTATTCCTGAATCCTTAAGGGGTGTTAAGCTGAAGATGGAGAAGAGCCAGCCCCTGCATCTGAGCGCAGGAGATAAGACGTACACACAAACAGTTACCGTGCATCGGAAGCTGAATGCCTGTTATTTGTCTCGTCTTCAACGTGTCACTTTGAACAGAGAATCCCTAAGAGTCTTTCTACCTGTAAAATCACACGAGTAGTATATTCACAGAATATACTAGAAGTCCAGAGAAAACAGCACTCTTCACGGTGGGGTGGTCAAAGAAGTGTTTAGTGGGAATGGTACTCAATCGGGCCTTGTAGGAATGTCTCGATAGGCAGCGATTGTTATCACAGCAGCGAGCGAAACGGGCCATTTGTCGAGTGTCTGCTATGCAGGAGGCAGTATAGCAGGTGCTTTAAGTGCATATTTTGGTGAGGAGGGCAGAGCAGAGTTATTATGAACACCCTAAAATTATACCAAAAATTCTGCCTATAAAGTTATAAATTTGTAATTATAAGTTATAATTATAAATTTTTATGGAGAAAGGTTCCAGAGCCCCATGTACCATGAATCATGGCAGAGAGAGTAGCACAAGTGATTCCTGACCTTGGGCTTGGAGAAATGCCCACCTTGGCAGGGGGTGGGGGTGGAAAGAAGAAGCTTTTGAGAACAGAGAAGGAAGGGAGAGCTGGAAGGGGGGGGCAGCAGCTGGTGTGCGGTGTCCACAGACTGCCCTCAGGAGCTGGAATGTCTGGATTTACTCAGTCCTGGACTGCCGCCTGCTAGCTGTGCGGCCTCAGGCAACTTACTTAACCTCTCTGAAACCAAGACCTCTGCTTTCTCAATTAGCCATGCCATGCTTACTTAAACTTTCTTTGACTATTTTTAAAATTAAGGGCTCGCTGTGTGTTAGATGCATTCACTCACTTGCTCTTTGCTCTTATACAAGTTTGTTGAGCTGGTGCAGCTAGTCCCTGGGAGAACTTTGGTGACAGCAGCAGGCAGGCAAGCTCTTGCCTTCACAGCAGCCTGTGAAGAGACACTCGCGGTTCACAGAGGAGGGAGCTGAGGCTTGGGAGGTTCAGTGGTGCCGAAATGGCCAAACCTTCCTGACCTGGGTCTGAGATCACAGGCTCGATCACCCTGTTTTTGACTATGGACACAGTAGGAGCATGACCCTTTAGCAAGGGAAGCCTACTTTCCTTCCAGGGTGATTATAGAGTTTCCTGGGTGAGGGAGGACGGCTGCAGGCCTTTTGGATGGGCTCCTCTGATGTCAGGGAACTAAGACAGGTTTTCAAGGCACAGGGCATATTTGCAAGTCACCTTTCAGTAAGACGACCTCTGGAGGAGCAAGCACTACATTGTGACAGGGACGGCATTTTTCTCCGTGGTCTGCGTGGTGGAGTCTTGTCTGAGGGCTCTCTAAACCGAGTGCACTTGTTTTCCAAGCAAAGTGATTTATAGCTCGTGTGTTTTTCACTGTTTGTCCTTTTTCCAGCTCCTATAGTTTTATCTATTTTGAAAAAGTAATTCATGACCTCCATGGTTTGCATCTCTTTTAAAGGGGGTCAGTGTCTTTGTGAACTTTCTATTAAGTTCCTATTGAGATAATGGGTGACTATTGTAGCTAAGCATCAATTTACATACAAATTGAGTTGGAAAAAAAAACAGAGTATGCGTTTCAGATCAGAACTTTATTATTATCATTTCCATAGGTGCATTTCTGCTAGTATCATTATGAAACTGACCACCTAACACAATGGGTTTTGCTAAGCCTGGGATGTTCTTACAAAAATCCCTTGGGGTTAAAAACAAAAATCACTTAAGGAAGACCTTAGAATATTGTAAATGTATACTAATTGACCTGAAATGCTAATTGAGTTTTGTTCATGGTAGGAACAGTTTTTAGTTTTCCTTATTCTTTCTTCCCCCTCTTTTTTTAAAAAAAGGTTTGAAGAAATGGTTGAATTGACTATTGTCTGAGCCATAGAGTAATCATTGCCCTTTATGAAGCAAAGGCATCTTATCAGAGGAAGTTACTTTGCATTGTAGCTTAGTGCAGCCAGTTGTAAATAGCACGCTCGAGAATTTTCATATATTCAAGATAAAATCTTTATCTGTGGAGACTTCTGTTGCAAACATGTGTGTCTTCTTATTACCAGGCTAAACCGTACTGACCAGTTAGATGGTGCTTGGGCCATGGGTAATAAAGACGATGTTTCTCTGTGGCCCCTGGCAACACAGAAGTGACCACTCTGATGAAACGGAGTTTAGAGAAGATGCGTCTCCCAGTTGTAAAAATTGGTATCTTATTAAAGTTTAATGCATTTTTCAGAGCAGGCTTGCATGGGAAAATGCCCATGCTTTCACTAAATATGCTATGCACACATAAATGTGTGTCCTTGTGCAAAGTTGGGCCAGATGAGGAAACCTTTTCCAAGTAACATTGCAAAGAATGCTATAGATAAAGACTCAAAAAGTGAATTACTATGTAGAAAGTGACAAACTGATTCTAACATTCACAGGAAGCACAAAGGACCCCAAATAACCAAGACAAATTTAAAAAATGACACCAAAGTTGGTGAATGAACACTACCTGATTTTAATACTTATTATAAGTTTACAATAATCAAGACAGGGGGACACTGGTATGAAGTTAGACAAATAGACCAATGGGACAGGACAGAGTTTGAAAATGGACCCACAGATAGACAGCTGATTTTTAATAATGGCGAAAAGGTGGTTGAGTGGAGAAAGGGAAATACTGTCAACAAATGTTATTGGAAAAATGGAATATTTATATGTAAAAAATGAACTTCTATTCATATCTTTTATCATCTGTAGAAGTTACGTTGGCCCTGTTTCCAGCTGATACTGACCATCAGTCTTCCATGAAGACATTTGAGGAGTTTACCAAATGCACTAAGGTCTTGTTAAAATGTGTTGCTGGAACAGTGCTGCTGATGACTTGCACATAACAGCTCCCACACCGATGGAAACATTCCTTCTGTTCAAGCAGTTGCGGTGCTACAGTGTATCCAGCCGTGAGCTATAGGTCTGATGCTTTCTCCGAGACTACCTTTGGTTGCATCTTTATATCCTCGTGGTTCTGATATTACTACTCACATCTCGCTTACAAACTTCATTCCTTGTGTATCAGATTCTGTTGGGAAATAGTATTTTCATTTTGCAAATCTTAGACTTTCTGTTGTATCTTTTTACATTGAAATCCTATTGCTTGGATTTTTGTGACAAAGTCCAGTTATTTCACTTTCAGTTACTCTACGGATTTTTAGGTGGCGGATCACCTTATATTTTGTTTTATTAGAGCACAAAGTGGCATTGAATCAATCAGTTGCTGTTTCTGAATTTGTACATCTAGTTACTCTTGAATAATATTGTCATAACTCAGTTATTCAAAATCTCTTTTTTGCTTTCAGTTTCTGACCTTACTGATTATCAGGAGGAAGCACAAAGAGGCTTGGGTAGCCAAAGTTAATACGCGAAGGCTGTGATCTAAGGCTCAGGGACTGCAGGGCTGTGGCCTCACCCTGGGCTGTTCCAGTTTTATTTTGGACCCAGGCCATACACACTGGGTTGGACTTTTCAGTTTAGAGTAAAACATGAAGCTGCAAGTGTGAGCGGGAACATGGCTCACAACAGACGCATTGCCACCAGCAAGAAGAGACAGCTGTCACCCTGGTAGCAAGGGAAGAGACAAGGAAAAAAGGCATAAAAGAAAATAAAATAATTTTTAAGTGAACAAAGTAATTCATAGCAAAAATCACTGAAGTAACAAGAAATACTGAAACTATGTACAGAACATTGTTTAAGAAATACAGGAAATGTGTTCATACTCAATTTCTGTAAATTGTGACAGCCATTTGTCAGTCCTTACCTTGCCCTTTCAACAGCTTTTAACAATATTGATCACTCTCTCTCCCTGGGAACACACGCTGTTCCTTTGGCTTCCGTGGCGCCAAACACTCCTGGTTTCCCCCCTCCCTCCCGGCCTCTCTTGCCTCTTTCGCTGATGCATTCATTATCTATTGCCTGGCCTTTGAGGTTGGCCCCTGCCCCAGGCTCTTCTCTGTATCATTTCCTTTCTCCCTAGACATTCTCTTCTACACCTACACCATGGCTTCTGTTACAACTTAGGCACCCAGGGCTCTCAGCATTTGTAGCTTCAGGGCTAGACTCTAGACTTGCATTTCCAACTGGCTGCTTGAAACTCTACTCGGATTTTCAAAGCTGTCTCAAACTCAGTATGTCAAAAGCCATGTTGATGATTATTTGCTTCTCATACCTACAAACCTCCAGGGTCCCCCAGGGTTTATTTTTTGGACCCATTCAGTTATTTATGCATTCATTTATGTGTTTTTTTAATTCAGGGAATGTGTACTGAGTGCCTCATAGATCCCATTCATTGTTTTAGGCACTGAGAGTACAGCAGGTAGTAGTCCTGGGTGTCCTGCAGCTTACAGTCCAGTGGGTGAAGGTAGGTAATAAAAAAAATGAGAAAAATTGAAGGTAGTGATTATGTACACTGAAGAAAATAAGTTGGAGGCTGTGAAGGAGTGTGACTGAGCCACACCTTCTCTTTGCCCCAGAAGGCTGTGTTTCTAAAGAGATGAGATTTTGAAGGAGAAGTTCATGGCAGGAAGGAGCTACCCAGGCTGAGGTCTGGAGGCAGCCTCCGCCACCCCCCACCCCCCAGCAGGGACGGCTGGCAGAGAGGCCTGAGTTGGGAGTGACCTTGGTGAGCTGGAGGAGCAGGAAGGGGGTCCTCAAAGCTGCACAGAGGATGGAGGCAGCATCAGAGACAGAGATACGGGTGCGGTGGTCCAGGACAGCGTAGGCCTGGGGGGGGGAGGACATTTGGGATTTTCTTACTGCACTGGAAAACCGAGAAAAGGTTTTAAAAAGAGGAGAAAAATGACATGGTTTATGTTTTAGAAAGACCTGTTCAGCTTCTGGGTGGAGAATGGATTCATCGAGTAAGAGCAGAATCAGAAACACTGGTTAGGATGCTCTTACGGTAGCGCAGGTAAGAGGTGGTGTGGGCTCAGAAGCCTGAGGACATGTTTGGGAGAGCAGAGGACAAGAGGGGTGCAGATATGGCTGGGGGTTCTGTTTGGTTTGAGCCCCCAGTTCAATGGTAGCATCAACAGTTGAGTTGTGGAAGACTGGGAGGAGGTGTAGGCCTGGGTGTGGGAAGGGGACGGGATGGGGATGGTGGGGGCAGCGGGGATGTAAAAGTTTGGTTTTGGACACGCTTATTTTGAGATATTTATTAGACACAGTAGAAACTTTTAAAGAAGATTTTATTTATTTATTTTTAGAGAGAAGGCAAGGGAGGAAGAAAGAGAGGGGCAGAAACATCGATGTGCGAGAGAAACATCAATCGGCTGCTTCTCGCATGCCCCCAACCTGGGACCTGGTCCACAACCCAGGCCTGTGCCCTGACTGCAGAGTGATGCCCAGTCCACTGAGCCACACCAGTCAGGGCTAGATATAACAGGGGTGTGTTAGACACGTAGAAGTGTCGATTAAGAATAAGCATTAAATACACTCTGTGCATCTAGAGGGCAGGGGAGAGGTAAGTGCTTGAGGCATGAATCTGGGGATATATGTGTGTAAATATGTTCACATTTTAAAGGCAGATAGATTGGGTGAGCCTGACTAGAAAGGCTCGCAATGGCAGAGAGGAGGAGCAGGTTGGAAGGAAGGCCGGCACGCGCCAGTGTTTAGCAGTGTGGCAGAGAGCAGGGGGAACAGTGAGCAAAGGGTGCGGAGAAGGAGCTGTCGGTGGGGAAGGAGAAAAACCAGGGAAGCTGGAATAGTGGGCGGCTGTCAGAGAAGAGAATGTTTCCAGGAAGAGGAGGAAAATCACGTCGGGTGCCACTGAGATGTAGAAGAATTATCCGCCTCCCAGTTTTTGGCCAAGTGCTTGACGATCTTCTCATTCGGTTTCCGTATTCGGAAGACAGTTCATCTCTTGATTGTGCTTTACATGGACTCTATGTGAGTAGGAAATAAAGTTGATTTTTGTTACACTCTTCAAGCGCCTTTGAGAAAATAAGGGATGAAATCCAGCTATGTAGGCATTACAGCTGCTGATTGTCTGGTGGTTGTTTTGCATACTTGTCCTAGAATGCTCCATACGAGTCCCTGTCACGGGGGGACATCCGTCAAATGCTGGCCTCCGTCTCATGGGCCAGCACCACTCCGGTCATCGGGGGCCACGTAATCCGCACACCTGGGCCCCGCCTCACCCAGGCTTCAGACCTGGCCCCTGTGGCTGGGCAGTGACTGCCCAGGCAGCACCGCTATTGATCTCCCTTCACCCCAAGTCTCTGTAAGTGGTTTTGGCTTTGAATGCTGTGAAAATGGCCCTACCTTCCTCTCTGTGACTGAGTTCTCATTTCGGTTTTCTGCCTGGTACCATCTCACTCACTGGAGTCTGGAGTTCTGTTTTGACCTCCTGCTCTGTTGGGGAGTCTCGGAGCCCTGAGCCTAAACCCTAGTCTCTGGTAGCTTCCTGGCACCTGCCTTTTGTCTGCTCTGAAGTCCCGGCTCTCTTCCGCCCACCCATCCCACCTGATTGTTCTCGACTGAACTCCCACCGAGACCTCTACCTTTCACCCACTGCTGGACTTCCTCCTTCAGGTTAATTGTTTGCTTCCTTAAATTTCCTTTTTTTTTTGCCATCTCCCTGAGGATCACAATTGAGTTCTGCTCCAGATCTGGGTCTCCATAATCCATGCCTTCCTTACCCTGCCACTCCCTCGGCCACAGCCCAGGACCTTGCCTTCATTGGGGAATGACTTGAGGGGTCAATGGGTGCACTTTTTTTCCAAACTGGCCTTGCTCAGTGTTCTCGAGGGAGCTGCTCTCAAGAATGAAGAAATCCACAGATGTTCTTGCCTCTAAATAGGATGGGCACCCAGGAAGCCTGGTTGGGTCAGTTGCCGCCTCTCCCTTTGCGGAGGGCTGGTTTTCAGTGTAGCTGCAGCTCCTGCCCTTTCCAGCCAGCGAATCAGCTCCGTTGCGCTGAAAACTCTTCCCTATTCCCGTGGCCCTTGGGCTCTACTTTCGCTGGAGCCCATGCTCACAAAACGTGAAAACATCTCAGAAATAACACTCCAGCTGATGTAGCGAGGACCCCGGTTCTTAAGCATAAAAATTGACAAGAGGTTACATGCCTATGCTCCATATTTATTCCTTTCTAATTAACCTTGATTAATTGAAACATATGCGGGTTGTTTCCCATGGAAGGGCATACTGGAAATATTTAAATTCTTCTGGTCATGCTGTGCTTTTCACAGATGATTGGAACGCTGCCCAGGCGTAAACTGTATCATCCTTCCTCCAAACAATTTGTCACTTGTTTAACCCAGTATACTTTGTTTTTTCATGACCAGTGGCAATGACAGTGCTAAAATGTTTTACTGGGAAATAAAAATAAAAGAGAGTGATAACTCTGAATTTCTAATACCCTTTCCCCCCAAAAGATTATTCCCGGATGTATGAAAAAGTATCATAATCTTTGCTTTGAATGTAGGTTTTTTTAAAAAAAAGTTAAAAATTTTTAATTTTTAGAGAGAGGGAAAGGGAGGGAGAAAGAGAAGAAGATAAACATTGATTTGTTGCTTCTCGTATGCGCCGATTAGGGACTGAACCTGCAGCCCAGGCACATGCCCTGACTGGGAATCGAACTGGCGACCATTCACTTTGCGGGAGGATGCCCAACCAGCTGAGGCCCACCTGGGTCGGGGCGGATGGAGATTATTTTTAATGTTGGGGAACCAGCAGAACTAGGAGTCTCATTTTGTGAAACTAAAAACATGTGAATTTCAGCAAGACAGGTGTATAGTGACACACGGCATACTTTCATGGGCCAGTTTCAGCGCTTGCGTGCGCACAGCCTGTATTCTTGCCACGGACTTGGGCCTCGGAAATTGAGTCACTCTGCAGATTGACGCTGGGCAGAAGCCTGGAGCTGTTTGAGAAAGAGGTCATTTCGTGTGCCCGTCACCCCAGCACCTGGGATGAAAAGGACACCAGGCGAGCCAGGGGAGCTGTACTGTTGACAGCTGCACCTTCCTGTGAGGAAGGACGTATCTCAGAACCACAGAGGAGATTTGTCGAACCTTCAGACATGTTAGCTCACTGTAGTACAAAAGTCTCAGAAGACTCACCTTTATTAGCTCTTGCAAAGTCTTAGCTATTGATCAGCTAGTTCATCCTGCTCTAAAGGATAAATTATTTCCCAGGAGGCTCTTTGGGATCCGTAGAGAAAGGATTTTGTGGCTTCTGCCTCTTTGGGTTCTGGGGCCCAATTTCACTATGGTGGCGGCTGGGGTGTCCCCTCCCAACAAGATGCTCTTTAACACCAGCTGGTTGTCCTACAGTTCAACTCAATCCAGACACCATCTGGCCAGAGGTAGCGTGAGATCCCAGGTTAATGGGATCTCACAGGTTGATGACTAGTCCTATGAGATTGTCCCTGTCTCCTGCCACCCCAGTTTCAGCCACCAGTCCTAAGCCCAGGCTTCAACAGACTGGCTACAAACCGCAAGTCCCAGTGGACCCCCTCCCATGCAGAATGCCCATCCCAAGTCCAGCAGGTCACCTGTACTTCTGACTGACTGGCTGTAAGTCAGACATGCCCATGACCTTTTTCTCGGCTTCAGTGAATTTGCTAGTGTCTCACAGAACTCAGAGAAACGTTTTCCTTACTAGATTGCCAATTTGTTGTACATGGACACAACTCAGGACCAGCCAGGTGGGAGAGGTGCACAGGGCCAGGGCTGTGGGAGAGGGCCAGCTGCCTCCACTACTTCTTTCCTCTCCTTTACAACATTTCTTGAAAGGATTGTCTATAATCAGTCTCCACTCCCTCTGCCTGTTCTCTCTGTCTATTCCAAGCCGACTGTCCTCCACCCTACTCCATGGTGACAGCTCTTGTCCACCTCCCAAAGGACACCCCCCACCCCCCAATTCTGTGGTCCATTCTTAGTTCTCTTCCCTGCCACACTGGCTGTATTTGATGCAGCGGAAGGTCCCCTTCCTCCATGGCATGCCCCTCTTGGCTTTGGGCCACCTCTCTCTTGGTTCTCCTTCTACCTTGTTGACTACTTCTGTTTACTCTTCTCCTCACACCCCAACCCAGAACGTAGGACAACCCAGGGCCCGGCTGTCTGACCCCTCCCACCCACTCCCCAGCTCAGAGATCTCAACCGCTCACCGGACTTGAGTGAATTTCAGATACCTGTTCCTGGCTCAGACCTTGCCCTAGATGAGACTCACAGATCCAGCCCCGATAGCATTTTTGTGCTACTGAGAGAAAGCTGCCCCTTTCCTCAAGCCCTCCACTGCCCTCTTCTGGAACCTGTTCAGGATAAACACACACCTCTCAGAAGAATGTGACGGTGTCTCCTAACTACTCTCAGCAGCAGCCTCTTGACCTCCACCGGCTGGGAGGGCAGAGGCCTTGAAGCTGGACTCGATTCCCGGCCCCCATCCCTCACACCCCTTCCTTCTAGCCTTTTCTGTTTTGAAGTTCTTCCTCTTGCCGAGGTCAAACTTGTTGAAGTTATCCTTGACTCTTCTCTTTCTTCCATACTCCACCTTCAACCCATCAGCACATCCTGTTGGTTTTTCCCTCAAAATGCATTTGAAATTAACCACAACTCACCCCTCTCACTGCCGCTACCCTGGTCCAAGCCCCATAATCCCCCACCTCCATTATTCCCAAAGCCAGCCTCCCCTTTGGCTTCTCATGGTCAGTTCCCAACACAGCAGCCGCACTTGCCTGGCTGAAACCCAGACCGCATTCGTGTTTTTTCTCCACCCCAAAACCTTCACGTGGTGTGCTGCTCACCGCTCAGAGTAAAAATCGGAGTCCTGAAAATGGCCCACAGTGCCTGCGCAGCCCTGGCCTGTCCCGCAGCCAAACCTCATCTCCTACCCCTCCTCTGTGTGTCCCGGGGCCTCCTTGCAGGGCCTCCAGCAGGCCCAGCGCACGTGCGCGTCTTGGCTCCAGTGTCCCCTTATCATGTCAGAGAAGCCTTCTTCACCCGAAGCACGTGACGAAGTAACCCCTCTCCCCCCGCATCGGCGAGCACACACCTTGGTTATTGTTTCTTGTCATTAGAATGTAAGCTTTGTGAAGCTAGACACTTCTTTTTTTTCCCCTCTGCTCCATTCCCGCTTTCTGAAACAGTGCCCCCCTGCTGCGTAGGAGTTCCATACACATTGGTTAGAACACACAGGCCTCCCTACATCGACTTGTGGGAACCTGTTGTTAAAAGGACACAAAGGTTTGAGGAGGTTTTGCTCAGCCGTAATCTCTCAATTCCAAGACACAAGCATTTTCGAGAGTCCGGGAATGGGTTTAAATCTGACTTGACAATGGCATTGATTGTTCACAAACGGCCTGGAAGGGCAAGAGGTTCCTACGGAGAAAGCAAGTAGGCGCCATCTAGCGGCAACGAGGGAGGACCGCACTTGCGTTAGTCTCTGAGAAGCTTGTTAATTCTTTGCAAGTAATACGACAGTCATAATCCTCAAGTGCGAATTTCACAGAATTTATTGATCTAAAATACAGTTCCATGTCTTCTGAATTATTTATGACTAATTTTTACTTACTACTCTTTGCTTTCTGGGATTTGATGTCTTTTGTTCCTCTTTATTTTTTCTCTTATTTTTTTTTCTCCACTCAGCTTTAAATCCTTCTGTTCACACTGCACCGGCCTAGCCATTGAGAGGGTGAATACAGACTCTATCTTCTGAGAATTTATATTCTAAGAAAAGCAGCACCCGTGAGGGGAGACTTGGGGAGCTGGCCCAGGGCTGCAGCAGCTTCGTGGGCCCAGACTTCTGACGCTAGAGGAGGCTTTGGGGTCGAGTGTGTCTCCACCACCCAGCAATGAGCTTCAGAGTCGCAGCTTGCCGTTTTCCAGAACGTGCGCACATAATTACATGGAGAAACAAAGAAAGCAGTATTCATGCCCATGCACATTGGCAGGAGAGACAAAAATTAAAGTCTCTGTCCGTCAAACTTTGCAACAGCTGGACCGTTACAGTGCTTGGTATTACAGCGGAAACTCGTAGGCCACTTCTGCCCCCGCCCCCGCCGCCCCTTCCAGTCCTGAGCAGCTGGGGGTGGCACAGGGCAGGTTGTGCTGCCACCTGGCGGCCCCAGGGGTAGTCGGACTAGCGCAGTGGGGCATGGTGGAGCGAGAGGCCAGGAAGAGGGCCCAGCACTCAGTGGATACCTCGTTTTTGTTTTTGTTTTGTTTTGAGCACTGCAGCTTGAAGCCATCTTTTCTGTCTCTGCCTTTCCTTTCGCTTTCAGTGAACTTCTGCACTTAGTGCATGCTGCCCGTGTTAACATTTTACTTCTGTGATGTAATCTTTAGCCCCCAAGCTGATGCTCAGCTTCTTGAAGACAGAGGACCCCAAGCTTGCCTGCCTTGGCCTTGCCATGCTGGGTGCAGGTTACATATTTGCAGTGGGGGGCAGGAGGGCCACCAGTGGTGGTCTCAGCTGGCGTCTGGGCCCAAGCAGCCCCAGCAGAGGATGCTTCAGCTAGTTATTTGAGAAACTGTCACATTTGTTAAGACTTGTTCCCTTGTAAACATTATATTAAATGTTTGAGGTCCAATAGTATCAGCTTCCTTTGAGTTGTGTTATCACTCACCTGATACCAAAGAAAGCAGATAGAGAAATTGATAGTACAGCAGTTCGTAGGATGCCACTGGAGTTTATAAAAAACAAAATTTCTGCTTATCGTATAGTTATTTTATAGTTTTTCCTTCTGCCTACAGATAATCATTATTTTTAGATTGCAGGCAGATATTTTCTTTGATGTAATACTCTTTTTTTTTTCCTTGAGGAAATAGCTTTTAAATTACAGAAATTGATGGGGTATTTGGAATAGTATGTTGTAAAATGAAATCATTCCCCACATTCTTTCTTTTTAAAGAATTAGCCAAGCTCTGTGTCTAAATCTTCTTGCCTTTGGAAGCTGTGTTTGTGTAACTTAGGGTTCCATTGTACTGAGGTGCTGATACTGGACGAGGACGCACTGGTAGGGTCAGTAGCCAGGCTCCGAGTGTGCTGTCCGTGGGATTTCGCTGACAGTTGCTGTTGTTTGTTTTGTCATTTGGAGGACCCCAAGTCTAAGTTATTTAATAGGCTAGAGGTTTAAGGACTGCTTGTAGGACTTAATTGCTTGCCTCAACATCAGCAAATTTAGCATCTTTGGCCTTTGTACTGTGTTCAATATTTCTAAAGTGTTAACTGTACCTGTTTGTGACGGCTGTGTTTTCCCATTTTGGTGGGTTAAGAGACAATATTGGGACTTGTAATTAAAGACACATTGTTTCCTTCTACTTGACCGCAAGAGTGAATGACTTTAGGTTGTATTAATTTGTCTTTTTGCAGAATATGCTGAATTTCTTCATTGCAAAGGGAAAAAGTTTACAGATTTCGATGAAGTTCGCCATGAGATTGAAGCAGAGACAGATCGAGTGACTGGCATGAATAAGGGCATTTCCTCCATTCCCATCAACTTACGAGTCTACTCGCCACATGGTAAGGAAATAATAACCAAATTCTTGTCCTTAAATGCTTATACTACATTAACTAACACGCATTATTTGTATAGAAGATGGTTTGTTCTCTCAAAAGAATACCAGGCTTCTAGAACAGTGTTTGGACACCTCCATCACGGCTATGGTCCAAAGAGCTCACAGGTTTGTTTACGGGGAGGCAGGAGGAGATGACTTTTCAAAAGGTCAGAATTGAGTAAGTCATTAACATTTTTTCTTTATGTTTATTTTAAACTTTTAGAATTCCAAAGAGGCATACATGCAAACTTCCATAGTTAAAATACCTAAAGTCTTTGCAAAACACCCAGTGGCGCTTGCTGCTGCGGTTGAGTCGTCCTGTTGGATTCTCCTGCAGCCCTATCTGTTCTCTCTTCCTGAGCAACCGACTATGGTTTGTTTTCCAGCCTCTCAGCAGCCACTTGTAACATAGAAAACCAATTCGTGGTGTGGGATGGGGCATGGTCTCTGTCCTGACTAAATTTTTAGCGGCATGGACTTTAATCTGCTGTCTTCCATCCAGCTCTGTTGGTTGTCAAACGGAATCCAAATGACATAGGCTCTGTTATGATGTCCCCAGAAGACTTGGTGGCAGTGCTCCTTTGTGCAGAGGGCTATGGCCAAGTTGGGGATAGCATCACTGAGCCGGGGGCAGTTTCCTGCTCTCCTGAATGGAGCCCCTTCTGTCAGACTGGCTGTGTAGCCCCCACAGTAACCTCACGGCACCGTGAATGGCCAACAGCTTTCCCACAGGCTAAGTGGCTCCCCATCTGTAAATAACAGGAGGCTTTTGAAGGGAAGGGCAGACCCTGCCCTGAGACCTTGACACCACTTGAAGGCAGTCAGTGTACGGCACGAGACTGGCAGGAGGTGCACGTCTTGTTCAGTGTTTACTTGTAACCCCTGGGCGATGGATGTGACAGCTCCCTGAGGAAACTGCCAGGCACACAAATTAGTGTCTTTCAAACCATGTTAAAATGATCATTTGCCACAGCACAATCATATCATGAAAACAGTGAAAGCTTGCAAAGTCATTTTGTAGTCTTTGCTTTTTATTCTGCATGCCATGAGTTGCGGTTATTCAGAGGCAGCCTCTGTAAAGCTGCACGTTTTAAATTTCCACTAAAGTGACAGAGGAGGCTGCATTGTTGATGTCTTTTAGCACAGAGGGCACCTGTACCACTCCTCCTTTCTTCTTTGCACACAGTACTAAACCTCACCCTTATCGACCTGCCTGGAATCACAAAGGTGCCCGTGGGGGACCAGCCAGTAGACATCGAGCATCAGATCAGAGAAATGATCATGCAGTTCATCACTCGGGAGAACTGTCTGATTCTGGCTGTCACCCCCGCCAACACCGACCTGGCAAACTCAGATGCACTGAAGCTGGCTAAAGAGGTCGACCCACAAGGTGAGTGTGTGGCCCTGAAGGTGGAAGGGAATTAATTAGTGGACAGTGTCAAGAGCTTGGCTGTCTTTCAAAGTGTCACCAGTTCTCATAACTTGAATTCCTCATTAGTTAAATTTACCATTATTTATATTGTGAGGGCTTTTGGATTTAAGGTGCTGGAAGAAAAATAATGAGGGAATGAAGTCTAAACCTATGCAAAAAATTGTGAGATTAACTGAGATCTAAGAGAACAGGCATTTCTAATCTTCATGAAATACTTATTTTAAAAAGCCAGTAAAAGAAATTTCTGGTACAGAATTCAGACAGTCTCCATAGTTATTACGAGAGTTATGTGAATATACTCCCAATAAAAAAAACCCTGTTTTTTATTTCTTTACAACAGGAAGCTCTTTTAATGCACAGAAGATATTTAGCTTAACAGGGGTTTATCTGTTATTGGCATTTTAGAATCCAGAAAAGTCCCGTATTTATGCTGATGTTTTTTAAAAATTTCTTTCTCTGAGCTGAGTAATAATTTCTCTCCAGAGACTCCAGCGATGGGTCTTCATGTGTGTCTCTTTCAAGTACTCACGGACGTATGGACACTCAGTGATGCGCCTGGTCAGCGTGGAGCGGCATGGCCTCCAGTTATAGGCATTCTTCTCTTTTAATCATTAATTGTCCCCATTTTCTGTGTTTTCCTTATCTGGAAATCTTATCATTAGCACATTAGAACTCTGGGATTAATCCTCATATTTGGGGAGATCATCTGTTTCCTCATCTCTTCTGCTTTCTGCAGGATTCACGCAGCTCTATCCTCTGCTCCTCTAATGACATTTTCATGTCTGATGTAGTGTTCTCAGTTCCAGCAGCGTTTCCCTATTTTGTGAGTGTTATTTTTGTTTCTTTCCCAATACTTTCAGCTCTTGGTTTCTTGGGCACTGTCCTGTCCAAAGATTTTAATGAGAGCCTTCCCAGGTTTCCTTCTGTAATCAACAACGGCTCTGTGTCCCTTTCCTCTGGTTGGAGGTTTTGGTCATTGTCTTTGGTCCCAGAGACCTTTGTCGAATGATTGGTGATCTTTCGCTGCTCATTCAGATACAAGAGCAGAGCACTAGAAAGCTGAGGGGCGCTCTGTGTGTGCCTGAGTGGGATTTGATGATCGCACGATAGGGTGATCGGCTCGCTGCTAGGTTCCCCTGCGATTGTGGGGGGTGGGAACAGGGAGAGCTCCGACACCACAAGTCTCACTGTTCTTGCCAGGATTCAGCCAGTTGTGTTGAATAAACCCCTTTTAGTTTGTCATCAGCCTTGGATTAATTTCCAGAGTTTTGAAAAAGTTCGTTTTGACAATTTTTTTGCCTGTGTTCTTACTGCTTTTCTGGAGAGATCGCCTTTTTTAGAGACCCCGATTCCAGCATTTCTTATTCTATTTCATTATTCCTCATTTTGATCATCAGGAAATCTTAATCATCAGGAAATTTTCATTTGGAAGACATTTGCATTGGGATCATGAGGGTAATGTGGTCATGGCATCTGCTACACTGTTGGCCTTCATGATGAATTTGGTGGCTGTGCCAGGGGCTTGTTCCTTGTCTGTCTCCCCTGAAGTTTTGTCCTTGCTGAGCAAGGATGAGCTATTTAGATAAGAGAGGACCATTTTTTTATTCTGGGTACCTGAATTATAATGTGATCCACCTAGGTACATAATTATATAGTCTTCTGAGAGGTGGTCTATTTTAGGAAGTAGTTCCTTTGTGCTAGATGAAGGCCATTTTCACCTTTGGGTGTATTTAAATATATACTTGGGTAGGAAGTTCATGTTGATAAGTTAGCATTAAATTATTTGCATAATGATATTCAAAAGGAAAGCTTTTAGAAATGAATATTTTAGAAAATATGTATGTTATTCAAAAAGAACTGATTTGAAAGAGTTCATGTTTATATTATCGGATGAACACTTCTTCATTATTTCCTAAAAGCACTCAGTGAAAGTGATCTTCAACTGGTTTAATGCGATTACACTTTTCATATCAGCTGTTAATATGACCATGGTGCTCCAACTGACTTTAAAAGACCAGTGAGTTGCTTGTTCACCTACCTGACAAATAGTTAACGAGCAGGAACGGCATGGCAGCCCCATTCTGGGCATAATGAAAGCCATGCTGAACAAAACAAACGGCCGGCCTTCTGGAGCTCGTATTCTAGTGAGGGAAACAGACAGATGATAGGTAAGTGATGGTGTAAGGTCAGGTTTGCGCAACGTTGGGTAGAGACAGAACATTAGAACAGGGCGAAGGGAAAGCGAGTGCGAGGGAAAGCAGCACTCGAGCGGGGAACTGGGAAATGAGGGGACAGGCCCTGTCAGTTTCGGAGGTGGAGCCTGCCAGGCAAAGGAAGCAGCAAGCACAAAGGATGGGGAGTGGACCTGGCTCAACAGGTTCAGGGGCAGCAAAGAGGCCACTGAGGATGGAGTCCGGTGAGAGGGAGGGGAGCGCAGGTTCTGCCATCAGAGGGGTCAGCAGGCCCCAGATCCTATGGGCTCTTCTAGGCCGTGACAAAGAGTGTATTTAGTTCAAAGTGTGGTGAGAAACTACTAGAGGGTTTTGAGCACAGAGAGAGAAGGTCCGATGTATGTTTTCGTGGGGCAGTCTGCCTGCTGCGAGAAGAAATGACCCAAAGAGGGGCCTGTGCAGAAATGGGGAGAGCTGTCAGGTATGCCTACAAAGAGGTCCAGGGTGGGGGAGCATTGACGGGACCTGGAGTAAGAGAGCAGTGGGCCGGGGAGACGAGGTCAGGGCCCAGACGCACTTTGAAAGTGGAGCTTGCAGGGTGCTGGTGGTTTGCCACAAGTAAAAAGCAGGAACTCAGAGTTTTGATGGGAGGAACCGGTTAAATGGTAATGTTACTTACTGCGATTAGGCATATTAGGAGAAGAATATGTTTGGGGAGTAACGAAGAGTCTTATTTTGGAAACGTAAAATTTGAAGTGTTTATCAGCAGTGATGTTAGAGATGGGAATTCGAGGGAGCATTTCAAGCTGGAGTGCTGAGTCTGGGAGCTGTCAGCCAGGAGGTGGATAGCGAGTCGAATGGTGTCTCCCAAAAAGATGTGTCTAAGGCCTATCCTCTGCCCCCACGCCCGCCCCCGCCATACCTGTGCATGGGTTCTTATTTGGAGCCAGGTCTTTGCAGATGGAATTACGAATCTTGAAATGAGGTCATCCTGGATTTAGGGTGGATCTTCAAATCCCAAGGCCAGTCTTTGTTAGAGAAAAGAGAGGGAGAGCGGAGAGAGGCACCCAGGGAAGGCCATGTGAAATGTTGGTGGAGATCAGAGCGAAGCTGCCACCACCCAGGAAGCAGGAGCCGCCAGAAGGTGGGAGAGGCCAGGAAGGACCCTCCTCTAGGGGCTTTTGAGGGAGTGGTCGGCCCTGTGGACACTCTCACCTCAGACTTCCACCTCCAGCACGGTGAGACAGTGAGTTCCTGCTGCGTTGAGCCACCAGTTTGTGGTGATGTGTGGGGACAGCCCCGGGGAACTAATTCATGTAGTATCTGATTCCCGAGTTGACCTCATGGGAGAGATCCACGAAGACAGAGAAGAGAAGGAGGACCGAGGAAATAGCCCTGGTGAAGGGAAGGGGAAAAAGAGCAGGGGTGACTGAGCGGGGGGGTGGGGAGGGGTAGAGAACCACATGGTCGTCTGGAGGCCGGGGGAAGAGCGTCTCAAAAAGGATGTAGTGATCAGCTGTGTCCACTGCTGCAGAGAGATCCAGGAGCGGGACTGGGAAGGTCAAGGCTGAGCATCCTGCTCAGACAGTGTGAGGAAGCCCAGTGACACAGTGAGAACTGGAACATGGGGCTGGTAACTGGGACAGCGAGGTTTCCTTTCCACCGTTCTGAAGCGGTGCATCGGGCCTCGGGGTGGAAAGGGCAGGGCGACCGCAGTTGTCTTTCTGGCTTGGCGGTCCCCCCAGTCCCCGCAGGCTGTGTCCAACTTCACACTTCAAGTTCTCCTCCTGGAGGAGCTGGGGCAGGGCTGGGAAGCAACATCCATGCAGTGACTTGCGCTCTTAGCCTGTGGATCCTTCCACTGTTTGCTGAAATACTCCGCAGTAAGCAGAAGCAAAGCAACCTTGAACTTGGTCTAAGTCATTGCTGCCTCTGGTCTCCGTATCTGGGCCAGACTCTTTCCTTCTCATCTAATGGAGATGGGGGTAGAGAACTGCCCCTTGGGCTGGACACGTGGAAGTCATGGTGACTGGGATAAGAAGGGTTGGTAGGAAAAGCCTTCGCAGAGGAGGTTCTGAAGGGACTTGGACGTGAGCAAGTAGAACAGAATAGAGAGCGAGACTCTTCCAAGTTTCACTGTTGAGACAAACAGGAAAACCGGACACTCAGTCGTGTGAGGTCAAGGGAATGCTTTTGAGAGCTGGGAGACTCGGTAGCACGTTTGTGTGTGGATGAATGACCCAGGGGAGAGAGAGACTGGGCGATGGAGGACCACGATGGGGTAAATGCAGGAGAAGCGGGAGTCGGGATGGATAAATACAGGAGAAAAGCGCCTGGCTAAGGGGCGAGGGCTGTAACGCGGGGCACCGGTGGGAGCCGCTGACCCACCGATACAGGAGAGGGCCGTCTTGCTTCTCCACTTTGACAGCAGGAAAAGCAAAGGGTCGGGGTGCCGCCAAGGTGGGTCGGTTAGATCGATTGCTGGGGAGGTAGTTCTAATCACACCCAGTGCGTTTATGATGGTGTAATATCGCCTCTGCTGGTAGGGTCTAATGGCCACAGCACAAAGACACCCCGTTTACGCGGCTCTCTAACGCAGCGAGGAGGGATGCTGACATCGTGTGTTTTACAGACCCTGCTCCACCTTGGCGGAGCCGTCCATCACCGAGGGGCCCTCGCGGTATCCGTGCAGGCAGTGGCCGGGTCAGTCCCAATGGCGGTGCCGGCTCATTTACCTGCGCACAAGTCCAGCCCTGCACGCAGACTCTGCCCGCACCTTACACCCCTCTGCGCGGCCGCATCTCAGCGTTACCCTCCGCTTGTTCTCTGCAGGCTGGGCTGCTCAGAGGCCTCACCAGGGAGGCCTGTGTGCCTGGAATTTCTTTTCACGGTGATTTCTCTCACAGAAAACGAATTTCATTCCTAAATCTAGCATGACCAGAGGTCTTGGAGTTTGGAAAACCTCTCCAAGAGGAGAGTTGGACCTCTGGCTGGGAGGAGGGCCCCGCTGTCTTTGGAGGTGAAATTGCCCCGAAGCTGGAGGCAGACTTCTTTATTTGTCTTAGGGAGGTGTGTGCAGCCCACCTCCTCCAGCTCTTGGCCTTCTACAGGCTTCCTTTTTCAATCTCGAAAATGTGCAAGTCCACAGGTGATGTAAACTGATATCCAGGGACCCTTGACAACACTTAGCAGATGTCTGTGTTCCTGTTTGGTCTTGAAGGTGCTGGAGGGGCCGTGAGGCTAAACAGCAGCAGGCATGGCGTGGGCATTCAGCATCTGGCAAGTATGTTCACAAAATGCAAATAGAAGAGCCTTCTGGAGACACCTGTCTGTCTCCCAGGCAGAGTCTGTCTCTGCAGCAATTTTCCTTCTTAGTTGGATTCCCAGCCTGCTTTGAAACTCTTAGCTTAAATATTTGACCAAATTAAAAAAATTGATAGGTGTTAAATAATTGCCCACGAGCCCAGATCTAACCTGATATTAATTGAATCGATTAATACATGTAAAGATGTCTTACACTTTAAGCAGAAACGATCGGATGTGCAGCTCATAGACGCCGTGTTTTGACTTCTTCAGGGAATATTTATGAGCTTATTTCTAACACCAATGAGACTCATAGAATCAATTAGATTTTTCTTCAAGGAGAAAAGGCTAAACACAGAGGCGGCAGCCAAAAGGCTTGTGGTCTTTGAAAAACATCATTTTATATCTGTTCTGTTCAATCAATTGTTGTTTTAACTTGAATGTTGAGGATGTACCCAGCTTGAACTGGGAAACACCTGTCTGCTCTGAAGATGCAGGGGCCGTGGAAACACATGACCTTACAATTCTGCCTGATCAGGGCTTTGATAGCAGGCGTACGGAACAGATTGTCATCCTATGATGTTCCCAAGTCTGGGAGTTTCAGGTGCACGTTTCAAATCAGGCTGCTATTTTGTGTTGTGTGTACTTGAATTTTAAGAGTTTCATGCGTACGCAATTCAAGTAGGTTTGTTCAATCTTATGTTAGAAATCAGCCCATTTGCAAAGTGGTGTATCTGTAGGTTGATAAAGAGCCTGGCCCAAGAGTAGAGGAAAGTTTCCATTCAAGCTTTTAGAATGTATGTTGAATTGTAGACTTACGTCTAAAATTGTATTAAGATTTATGTATGTCATAAAAAGTCCGTTGAATCTTGGAATTGGATACATGACTACAAAAGATATTCATCTTATAGGCTTAAACGAGCTTTTTCAGTTGCTAAGACAGAAGCTCTTAAAAGTTCTTATCACAAGAAAAGCTTTTTTATAAAAGTATATACTCTCTCACAGGCTAACTTTAAAAAATATTTAATTTATTTATTTTTAGAGACAGAGAAAGCGAACAAAAAAGAGAGGGAGAGAAGCACCAATGTGTGGTTGCCTCTTAATGCGCCCCGCCTTGGGGGACCTGGCCTGCAACCCAGACATGTGTCCTGACTGGGAACTGAACCAGTGACTCTTTGGTTCACAGGCCCGTGCTCAGTCCACTGAGCCACACCAGCCAGGGCATGCTTGTGTGCTATTTTTATTGGGAAGGATAAAGCGACCTAAACTGTGAATTTACTGTGAAAGAGAAGAGAGAGAATAGGTCATGGATAGGAATAGATACATATATGCAGTCCCCAGCACAAATAATGCCCCTTTTTATTAAGGAAGAATATTCTATTACAAAACCATAAGCATGTAACTCTGTAACAGAACAATATCACGCTCAAGCATGCCATGTGACATTTTAGGTGACATGTTCAAATCGCTGTCCATCTTGTGTGAGACATTCACATACTCTTACCAGCCACACTCAGTGGCATTTCTTCTGCCGGACCCTGTGTATTTGAATTCTTTTTAAAAAATAGGAATGAAATGGAGAAGTGTGAAGGCACTTTGCTAGAAGGGAGCATGCTATGAAAATGGAACTTGTTATTGTCATCAAGATTTTATCAGCTTGAAAGTACTTTCCAGACATGGATTGCTAAAACTGACATGTTCCTTCCTTTCACCACCAGGGGTCACTGTAAAGACGTTGCTTGAACATGTCTAAAATTTCCCTCAGTGGCTCTTTGTGGAGTTTCAATTGTGGAAATTTGTGCAAAAGGAATCTAGTTGATGAGAAAGTCTAAAAAATATGTAAGAAAGCAACAAAACATAACCTCTCCCATAATTTCATTGCAAATTAGGGATATGAATCTCTTCTCAGGAATTCTCATATGGTGAGTGTTTAATTAAAATGACTTTAGTATTAAAGAACAGTTGTATTTTCAAGTCCTCTGTTTTCCAAATTCAAAGACTTTTAAGCACAATTAATAGTCACCTATACAATTAAATCTCACTCCTGAATTCTGATGTGACCCTGTGCTTCTAACATCACCACTGGCATAGTAGTAGCTCTTTAAAAAGTTGCCATAGAAACGTATTCTACAAGCCATCCCCAGAATATCTGTCCAAACCAGGTCCATGAAGTTATTCTGTGGGCAGTTTATTTCTATAAAATATGACCATTAAAAACAAAACAAAACACTCTTCTAAATTTCTGACTTTCGTTTTCCCTAGCTGACTTTAGGATCCCTCTCTCCATCTCTCTCCCTCTGCCCCTCCCTTCCTCCTTCCTTTCTTCCCTCTTTCCAACCCTTCCTCTCTTCTTCCTCCTTCCCTTTCTTCCCCATCCTCCATCTCTATCTTCTCTTCCTTCCTTTCCTTTTTCCTCTCTTTATTGTTTCTCTCCAGTATCTCTGGAGTAGAAGGAAAACTGTTTCTTCCACTGAGACAAGAATGAAATAAGAAAGTACATGCAGATAGTGGTTAATTTGGAGATATCTGGAGAGGCATTTGAAGAATTTATTGCCTGTTGACGTAGATTTTTCTCAGTTGGAAGCAAGGCTGTGGGCTGAGAAAAAACTGGGAGTGGAGGGCGGAAAGGAGGACAGGAGAGAAAGGGGTTGTGTAAGATGTTTGAGGAGAAAGGTATTCTGCGCTGTGGGGAAAGGGAGGAGAAGGTGGGCGATGCTGAAGGACTCCATGGGGCCAGAGCACCTGGGCCCCAGGCTTCCCTCAGCAGCTTGGGGGCCGGTCAGGCATGTGTTTGGATTTCTTTGGAGTCAGAATTTTGCTGGATCTGTTGGATGCAAGACAAAGTGGGCAAAAGAGTTGAAGATATTGGAAAAATAATCATTGGGAAGATGGACTGAAATCCTTGGAGGAAGGGAAGAAAATGAAGCCAGACAGGAAATGTAAGTTTTGGGGGGACCAAGAGATGGTTCAGGTAATGGGGTTCTGGATGAGAGTGAAGAATAGCAATGCATTATTCATCGTAGGCAAGCAGAGGAATGGGGAGAATAGGAGTTGCCGTCAGAGAGTAGAATGTTGGCGTTTGTGATTTATAGCTGGAACAGGTCCAGGTTGCAAATGTCCAGGATGTGGTCACGGGAGGAAATTGCTGAAATGACATGCAGGTAAAAATCACTGAGTAGGAGAGGTCAGGAAACGAAACACATCAAGAGAACTGGATACATCGTCTCCACCTACACTGAAGCTGCTCAGACCATGGGTGGGACTAGGGGGAGTGGGCAGTAAATGGCTAGTCCTGAAACCTGTGTGTGTGTGTGTGTGTGTGTGTGTGTGTGTGTGTGTGTTGGAGTGGGTGTCTGGGCACTTCCTAGGCGACAGCAACAAGGAGGAGCAGAGGTTTGGAGCAGCACTGAGCAGTAAGAAAACTTCATGTGCATCTACTCTCTCTCCCTCCAACCCCGAGCTCCATGGAGCCTGGATAATGTGCAGTCTCCCCCCGAAGGGCAGGAGGGAGAGACCTGGGTTTCCATGACGGCAGGGAGGAGAGAGCTGTTGTTTGGACCAGAGCTGAGTGTGTTGGGGCAACTTGGTGACAATAGCGATGGCTCCAGATGGCACAGGGGGAGGACTGGTGGGACGGCGGCAAGGGGAGGGAGCGGGCAGTTCGCAGGAGTGAAGGACAAGCTGTTCTGCTAAAATAACCAAGAAACGTTTTACAGAAACTTCGCCTTAATAGGAAATTACATTAATGAAAGTGTAAGACATAAAATTCTGCTTTGAAATGGTACAGCCTGGAGTTTAATAAAGCACAAAGTCTGGCGCCAGACCGCCTGGGTTTGAATCCTGCTTCTACCATGTACCAACCAGCCTGTGATCTTGGGCAACTGACGTGATCTCTCTGTGCCTCAGTGTCTTCATCTGTAACATGGGGCTAATTATAAACCCCTCCTCGTAGGGCTGTTATGAAATAAATGAGTTAGTATCTGCAAAGTGCTTAGAAAGTGCCTGGCAGTTTAAAAACATTACGTAAAATTAATTTGTTTGATCAGTTAAAAAGTGGTTTTGTGGCTGTTGAGTTTCAGGGGCTCCAAGTTGTTTTTGCTGCAGAAATGTCCGTTATAAAAGACTTTAAAAACCCATAGTTTGAGTAGTTTCAGGAAGCATAGAGTAGTTAAACTCAAGCCTCACCTGCAGAATCCACTCATGCTTTCCACTTCCTTCCTGCCTGGCCTTTCCCGGGGTGCCCAACGTTATCACCTGTCTGAGGTTCCCTGCGCATTTGTGGTGTCATCTTTATAGGCCACCCGGCCTCGCAGAGACAGAGCCGCTCTTCCGGAAAGCAGTTGTAGTTCCTATGCGTGCATGTGTGCGTGTGTGTGTAAACCACAGTTTCTTGTATTGGTGCCCGTAGTGGCCTATATAATGCAAATAGCCCTCCCTGCTTAGTAGGTGCCAGCGGCGGGCTGGTGGATTTAATGGAAACGTTTGCTGTAGGAGAGATTCCTGTTCCGAAGAGGACGGATGGCCAGAGGAGCTTGGATTGGGCTTGGGAGGGAAGGGCGACATTAACAGAGAGCAATCTGCTGTCACCGACCGGTCCCAGGGGACCCAGCTGGAACTCCTGCGGGTGTCCTTGCTGCGGTGCGCAGAGGCCTCCGGTGGCGTGCCAGGCTGGAACATTTTGCAGTCAGCAGTCAGCCGTCTGCAGGTCTGTTCAAGATTCCAGATAGATCGCCAAGGGCTGTGTGCGGCGCCCTCTTAGTTACCGTCTGCAGTCAGAGCTCTCTTGTGAGGAGGGTAAGAGCGGTGACTCCGGGGCAGCCCTGGGAAGGGAGTTTCAGGGAGTTTCTCGACGAAACGCTGAGTGTGCTTTCTGGGAGGGTCTCCCGTGTCCGCTGTCCATGGCTCCCCAAAGGCTCCTCCTTCTGGCTCTTTCTTCCTTGTCCATGAGCCTCTGGGACGCATCTGAGGTGGATGGGGGTCTATGCACCCTGTTTTCTACCTGTAAAAGCTTGGGGCCATAAAGGTTGTTTTAAGATGCAAAATATCAAAACCTTTTTCAGGCCTGGCTTTTTGTGGGTTTTTCTGAGAATACAGTTTCTTTAAAAAAAAAACCCAAACACCTCAGTAAACTTAACTATCTGTTTCTAGTTAATTCCATGTATGAATAACTATACCCAAAGCTTTTTCCTAGACATTGGCCTTAAATCTGTTTCATTTCTTTGTTTGCTTGCCACCGTTGCCCTTCTCCCATGCTCTGCTCTCCCTTCCAGCTTACGGTGGTTACTAACCTCCGGGCGCCTTGAGACAGAAGCATAGGTAGGGAGGGAGTTGTGCATTAGAAATGCAGAGTTTGGGGAGTTTGACACATACCCACGCAGCTACCACTGCAACCAAGGTAAACAACAATTCCAGCACCCTGGAGGTCTCCTGTGCTCCTTGCCAGTCGGTTCCCCGCCCCGGCCCCCACACCCGGCTCCTGGAACCCGCTGATCTGCTTTCTGTCACTGCATGTTAGATTTTTCTCCTCATCTGCGGTGGAACCATACAGTGAGCACTCTCAGCGCCTGGCTCCTTTTGCTCAGCATGTGGTTTTGGAGAATCCATGCTTTTGCATTTTCAGTGGTTCATTCTTTAAAGCAGTATTTCCTTGTGGTGATACGCCACATTCTGTCGGTCCATTCACCTGTTGATACAACTTTGGGTTTTTTTTTTTTCCAATTTTGGGTGTTTACAAAGGAAGCTGTCATGCATACTTATGTTCAGGTTTTCTGTGCTCGCATGTTTGCATTTCTTTTGGGAAGATACCTAAGAACTGCTGGGTGAGTGTATGTTTCATGTGTTTAAGAAACCACTAAGCTCTTCTCCCAAGTGGTGGTACAATTTTTATTCCCCACAGCAAGACAGGAGTGCTTCTGTCGCCACACATGCTCAGCAGCACTTGGTGTTGCTAATTGCATTTTAATTGCAGCCGTTGTAGTGTCTGTGCATTGGTCTGCATTTCCCTGATGCTCAGCACCCTCTCACACCCTGCTGTGCTATTCATGAGTCTGCTTTTCTAAAGGGTCAGTTCCAACCTTTGCCTATTTTAACTTGTTTGTTTTCTTAGTATTTGGTTATGAGGTTGAAAAAATATGCAGTTTGATACGAACTTTTCACCATGTCATATAAATATCTCTCAGTCCATAGCTTACTTTTTAAATACTGTTTTGCCATATTGTTTAAAGAAAAAGTTTTATTTTGATATGTGCAATTTAGTAATTTTTAAAATGCATGCACATTCTTCATCCTAAGACATCTTTGCCAATCCAGGTTTGCAAAGATTTTTGTCCTGAGTTTTCTTCTAGAAGTTTTGTAGCGTTAGTTTTAAATTTAGGTCTGTAATTCTTCTTGGTGCGTGCATGATAGGAAGTGAGAGAGGGTCAGGGTTTGTTGTTCTCCATATGGGTGAGGTACAACTGGTTCTGCACCATTAACTGTGCACAGGTGCCCTTCCGCCATGGGGTGACATCGGCAGCCTCATGCAAAACCAGCTGCATGTGTGTGACCTCTGATTCCAGACCCTCTTCTGTTCATTGATCTGAATGTCTGTCCCCATGCCAACACCACACAATTGTAGCTTAATTGTTGTAGCTCTATCATAAGCCTTGAAATCAGACAGGGCAAGGTGTTTTCTTCATTTTGGGGGGTTAAAGGAGTACTTTGTCTTTTCGTTCAAAATTTTTAATTAGCTTTTGAGTTTCAACAAAAACTTACTGGGATTTTGTTTGGAGTTACATTCACTCAATATAACTGATGCTGTCTAATATAACATACTAGCCATTAGCTGCATGTGGCCATTAACATCATGGGTAATTAAAATGAAACAGAATAAAATAAATGAGCCCCTCAGCCACATCTCGTCCCCAGCGTCAGTGACCACATGCGGCTGGTGGCTGCGCTGTTGGAGAGCTCACTTGCGGAGGAACGTTTTTATGGTTGCGGTGAGTTCTGCTGAACGGTGAGCGCTGCTGTGGACCACCTTGGAGAGAACTGATTCAGCCATGTGGAAAGCCCCTGTCCATGAACATGGTATTTCCTCTCATTGAGTGAGGTCTCCTCTGCAGGGGGTTATGGTTTCCAGCATAGGTTTTGCATATAGCATATCAAACTTATCCTCCTGTATTTTATGTTTTTGGATGCTATTGTAAATAATAGTTAAAAAATTTTTGTTTTCCAACTTTTTGCTGCTGGTGTATAGATGTGTACGGTTTATTTTTGCTTTTTGACTTTGTATGCAGTGATCTCAATTAGTCCCTGTATTAGTTCCGGCAGCCTTTGGTGGATTCCTTAAAATACTCCTTGTACACAGTCTTGCTGTCTGTGAATAAAGACAGTTTTACTCTTTTCTTTACAGGTGTATGCATTTGAATTCTTCTTCTTTGTTTCACTGGCTAGGAGCTCCAGTATAATGCTGAGTCAAAGAGGACAAGTAGGCAATTTTATTGACCTTTTCAAGAATTGACATTCGGTTCAATTGGTTATATATAATGTTTATCTGCATTCTATTTCATTTATTAGCTTTATTGTTTCCTTGTTGCTACTCGGTTTGGATTTAACTTGCTATTCTGTCCCTAACTTCCTTAAGATTGAAGCTTAGATAACTGGTTTTAAAACTTCTTTATTTGGTAATAGTGATATTTTAAAGCTTTTATTCATTAAATATATTTTAAAATTTCCCTGTGACTTCCTTTTTGACTTGTGGCACTTTAGAGATATGTTGTTAATTTCCTAATATCTTGGCATTTTCTGGATGATATTAATACCTAAAAAGGAATGACTTTATTCCTTTTAATTGAAATCTGTCTGTCAGGACCACCCGTGGTCCATTTCGGGGAATGACCAGTCTGTGTTTGGAAAGAATGTGTACCCCATTGCTGCTGAGTGGCTTGTTCAGTTGCTGCTCTTTAGGTCAAGTTTGTTGATAATGTTGAGTAAGTCTTGTATGTCTCTCAATTTTTCTATTTACTTGTTCTTTCGGTCACCAACTGTATTTGTGGATTTGTCCATTCCTCCCTTCAATTCTGTCCGCTTTTGCTTAAGTACTTTGATGACCTTTACATGGCTTATCCCCTTTAAGATAATCCTTTATAAATCGAACCCTTTATCATTATACATCTCTCTGTCTTTATTCCTAGTAATATTTCTTGCTGTAAAATCTATTACATTTGCTTTTAAAATAGCCACACCGGCTTTGTTTTCATTAGTATTTCCATTGTACATCTTTTCCAGACTCTTACTTTAAATCTACACATTTCCCTATGTTTAGAGTGTATTTCTTGTGGTCGAGCACATAATTTCATTTTGCTTTTTTACTCAAACTTCGCTTTCTGCCTTTTAATTGTGGCATTTAGACCACTTATATTCAATGTAATTATCGCTATGGTTGGAGTTAAGTCTGTCCTCTCACTGTTTGTCTTTTACATATGTTATAAACCGTCCCGCATATAAACATACATCTTCTCCATATGTTTTAAATGACACCCAGAACATATGGTTATTATTTTTGCTTTAAGAATCAATTATCTTTTAAAGATACTAAAAAGGAGAAAGAGCTACCCTACATTTACCCATATAGTTACCCTTTTCAGAGGTTTTTGTGTCTTTGTGTAGATCTGAGTTTCCATCTGGTATTATTTTCCTTTGGCTGGGAGAACGCTTTCTCCCACGACTGGTCATGGACGTCTTCTGACAGGGCGTTCTCCGGTCTTCTGCTTGTCTGAAAAAGGCATCATTTTGCCTTTATTTCTGAAAGATATTTCCTTCACTGGTACAGAATTTTACGTGACAGTTCTTTTTTCTCCTGCACTTTAAAGATGTCTCCCTTTAATGGTTTCTAATGAGAAGTTGACAGTTATTCTGATTTTCACATGCCTTGCTTTTGTTCCCTCCTCTGCATTTCTGCTTTTCTTTTATCACTGATACTCAGAAATTAACAGTGCTGTGGTTTGCTTTGGTTTGCTTTGGTAGTTGCTGTTCTTTGAGTTCTTGGATTGGTGCATGCATAGCAACTATTTTTCCAACTATCATTCTTTTCTTTACTCATTATCTTCACATTTTCTTTATATTCTTAACATGTTATGTGTATTTATCATAGCTATTTTAATGTCCTCTGTGAGTTCCATGGTTTCTACATGAGATTCCATAGACTGATCTGTTTGCCTGAGGATAGTCACCTTCTCCTTCTTCTTTGTATATCTAGTAATTTTTGTTTGAATGCTGGATATTTTGAATTTGATTTTGTCGAGTGTCAAGGATTATTGTATTTTTTTAAAAATGTGTTGGGCTTTGCTCCAGCAAGCAGTTACGGTACTTGCAGGTCAGTTCGATTTCCTGGAGCTCATTTCTAGGTTTCTGAAAGGGTGGGTCTGCAGTCACCTTGACCCTCCTGATATTTCTAATGCAGCAACGTGTCCGCACTGCAGCTGGTGGGGACGTCATTGATTTGCAGCCTTGGGTGAGCTCTGGGAATTGCGTGGTGGAGAGCTGCCAGGAAGTTGCTTTTGCCAGGCCATGTGGAGTCGGACTGCAGGCACGCATCCATTCAGCGAGCCCAGGGGGCTCCCCTGCACATTTCTAGACCTCTCCCTGTCCCTAGCCCCTTATGTAGGACAGTGTCCTGTCAATTCCAGCCACGTTGGCCTTCTTGAAGTTCAAGCTGTGTCTCCAACTCAGCAGGACTGGGATCTTCGTGGGTTTTCCCACCTTGCCCTGTGTTCCACAGTTGCCTCCAAACAGCAATTGGGTGATTGAGTGGCTTACTTCATTTCTCTTCTCTCAGGTGTCACAGTCCTGTCTAACCTGCGGTTTCGTGTCTGAAAACAATGATCTATTGTATCAGTTGTCTAGTAGTTTACAGCAGAGAGGTCTGTCTGAACTCTGTTATTCGTTCAGAGCCAACTACAGTAAACACTGAGCTCCTTTGCTCAACTGAAAATTCTTAGTGGACCTTCGTGGCTCAGAGCCTAGATGTCTATATTCTCTCTACTCCTTTCTATTTCTGCTTGCAAAATGATAAATTTCTGGTGTGAACTCATCTTTTCTAAATACCTTTCTCTAAGTAGCAAGGAACAATGGAGACAAATTAACATTCTAGTGGTTTCCAATGGCTTTTACTTTCCATAGACATTTAGTTTTCCTTACAAGTTATCAGAATTAGCAGCTTCACAAAAAACACAGCTACTGCATAGTATGAGTCTTCCTCTTTCCACCCTGCAGGTTTTGCTCCCTTGCGACCTAACCTGGCTCAGCCAGGCCTTCATTACGGAAGCTCTCTTCTTCAAAGTGCCACTGTTTGCACTAATGTACAGTAATAATGGCACGGACAGTAGATACAGCCATCCTGGGTGGGTGCGCAGTGCCCTGTGGTGTTTCTTCTCTCTGACGTCATTCGGATACCCAGGTGCTTCATTTGTCACCCCTGTGGACGTAGGGACCTGTTGCAGTTAGGTCTGGCAGGTGGAAGGTGGAGGAGCAGGCAGGAGCACGGGTGGGAAGTGATGCACGCAGACCAAGCCCAGCAGCGCGCACATCACTTCTGCTGTCATTCCACTGGCCGCAGCGCAGCCACAGCGAGACCACAGGTGGGACTGTAACGCCAGTGCAAGGGAGGTCCGGGACTGTGGTTAAGCCGTGCACCAAGGAAGAAGAAGAGAACGGACTCAGGTGGACAAAAAGCAGAGAGATTTAAGTTGATGTGGATTGTTTTTATGCCTTACTCAATTTTGAAGTATAAATTCTCAGTGAAAGACTCACTCTATGCCTGACTTTTATCATCTTTGAAGTAATTCTCCTTTCTTTCCCTTATCTTTTTTTACCCTTCTTTTCCTCTCCCTTCCTCCCACAAATATTAAGTCTCTCAAGCATTTTGCTAGACTTGAGGTGTATATTGATGAGTGAGATAGAGTCTCCATTTCCATAGCAATGGTAATTTTTATGTTTTTTTCATTTATTAATATTTCACCTAGAATGGTACGGAATAACATTACCTGATGACTTTGACAATGAAAACCGTGCTATTCAGAGTTGTTGGAACAAGGAAATAATGTTCATGGAAAACTTACAGGAAAAAAACCCCCTAGAAACTATTCTCATTCATCTCTGATTGCTTGCAGAAATAAAATATTCCATAATCTTTGCCAAACAGAAAGCACAACATTTCCTTCAACAACTCTCCTCCCAAAATCCCACCGAAACCCAAAACAAAAAAATGCATGAACTGCAGGACATCTAATTTCCTAAGTCTGTTTTTAATTTTGCTGTATACATATTTACACTAACTCTTCATTGATTTTTTTCTTCCTTGCTGCTGTTGTATTGTAGGATACACAGTGTTCCAGAGAACTTTTCTGGAAACTGGTGATGTGGCTCCTGGCTTGGTTTCGTCTCATTTCTTAATCAGATGAAACAGTGCACTCCTTACGATTTAGTCGCGTTCGTAAGTGGGAGAGATGAGTGTTCTTCTAGGGAAGTCACAGTGCTGACAGCAAACACCGGTCCCGTGGTAGGGTGCTGTCACTTGTCTGCCCTGAAATTTGCATTTCTATTCTATTCTATTTCTATTTCTATTCGGAATATTCTATTCTGAACCTAAGAAAAATAAATATGCTTATTATTTCATTCATTATTCATTGAATAAATAAACATTTATTGGTCTTCCACTCTGTTGGGCCTCTGTATGAATTGTTTAGATGGTGCAGATTAGGTACAGTTTTTATTCTTTTTTTAAAAATTATATTTTATTGATTATGCTATTACAGTTGTCCCATTTTCCCCCCTTCATTACCCTCCACCCTGCACATCCCCTCCCACCCACATTCCCCCCTTTAGTTCATGCCCATGTGTCATAAGTTCTTTAGCTTCTACATTTCCCACACTATTCTTGCCCTCCCCCTGTCTATTTTCTACTTACCATCTATGCTACTTGTTCTATGTACCTTGTCCTCCTCTCTCCTCTTCCCACTCCCCTATTGCTAACCCTCCATGTGATCTCCATTTCTGTGTTTCTGCTCCTGTTGTAGTGGTTTGCTTAGTTGGCTTTTGCTTTAGGTCTGGTTGTTAATACCTGTGAGTTTGCTGTCCTTTTACTGTTCATATTTTTGATCTTCTTTTTCTTAGATAAGTCCCTTTAACATTTCATATAATAAGGGCTTGGTGATGATGAACTCCTTTAGCTTGACCTTATCTGAGAAGCACTTTATCTTCCCTTCCATTCTAAATGACAGCTTTGCTGGATAGAGCAATCTTGGATGTAGGTCTTTGGTTTTCATGACTTGGAATACCTCTTTCCAGCCTCTTCTTGCCTGTAAGGTCTCTTTTGAGAAATCCGCTGACAGTCTGATTGGAACTCCTTTGTAGGTGACTGTCCCCTTATTCCTTACTGCTTCTAGAATTCTCTCCTTCATTTGAATCTTGGGTAATGTAATTATAATGTGCCTTGGTGTGTTCCTCCTCGGGTCCAACTTCTTTGGGACTCTCTGAGCTTCCTGGACTTCCTGGAAGACTATTTCCTTTGCCAGATTGGGGAAGTTCTCCTTTATTATTTGTTCAAATAAGTTTTCCATTGGTCGCTCTTCTTCTTCCCCTTCTGGTACCCCTATAATTTGGATGTTGGGACGTTTAAAGATGTCCTGGAGGTTCCTAAGTCTCTCCTCATTTTTTTGAATTCTTGTTTCTTTCTTGTTTTTTTTTGTTTGGTTGTTTCTTTCTTCCTTCTGGTCCACTCCATTGATTTGAGTCCCAGTTTTCCTCCCATCTCTGTTGGTTCCCCATGCATCTTTCTTCATTTCACTTATTGTAGCCTTCATTTTTTCATCTAATTTGTGAGCAAAATCAACCAATTCTGTAAGCATCCTGATCACCAGGGTTTTGAATTGTGCATCT